>CM076579.1:649603731-649912931 GCA_034641835.2 Pinus albicaulis
ATAATAATAATATTATTATTATTACAATTACTATTATTCTCTTTATGATATTAGTATATTATTATTAAAAAGAAATTCAAGTCTCTCAATCATGAGACTCAATCATGTCATATGTAACTCCCCTCAATTAATGCATATGTTTCTCTCTCTCTTAACAGATTCATTCCTCCCTCTCTTTAATGCTCTTACGCACCTCTTACACTCTCTTACACACTTGAATGACTCGTTATAAAAAGATTCCTTTTACACCTCCTAAATGCATAAGTCACACTACTCTCCTTTATGGCATAAGTTACACTCCTCTTTTGGCATATTTAATTCCTCCTCAAGGCATATGAGTTACTCCCTCATGAATTCGACCTCCTTGCTCTTCTTGTATATTTGTGCCTCTCATCCTCACTTGACACACTTACTTGTGCTTGTGAAAGGAGAATTCGATCTTGGGAAAGAGAGAGTTGGAGAGTCTAGAGGAAGATTGAGAGAGAGAGGAAGAGAGTCTTGAAGAGCAAGAGCAGATCTTGCAGAGCCAAAGTGACTCGGTTTTTGCATCAACTACTGCTATCAGAGATCTTCTTTAGATTTGGGTGAATTTCTTCATTCTCTCATTGTACTTTGTATCTTTGTTGAATAATTGATTTCTAATAGAAGAAGAATCTGGTTAGGTTTTCCCCTTGTGGGTTTTGCCTTGGTCATTGACCTAACTTCTTTGTGCCTCATTGAGTTCTTGGTTGTCTTCCATTGTGCATATGGTTTATATGGTTTATGTTCTATCTACAATTACTTAACTTATTTTGCAGCATAAAGAAGTTTTGGATTTAAGTGATTGTAACAACATAGAACATCAAAATTTCAACATGGTATCAAAGTTTTGGTGAAGACAAACTCAAGAAGACAAGCTCCATTTCCAGCTCTCTTTTTGTTGGAATATCTCTTGTTGTCCACTCCATTTGCAGCACTCTTTCTGTTGAAATATAGCTTGTTTTCCACTCTATCTGCAGCTCTCTTTCTGCTGAAATATAGCTTGTTGTCCGCTCTGTTTGCAGCTCTCTTTCCGCTGAAATATAGCTTGTTTTCCGCTCCATTTGCAGCTCTCTTTCTGCTGAAATATAACTTGTTGTCCGCTCCATTTGCAGCTCTCTTTCTGCTGAAATATCTCTTGTTGTTCCTTCTACTTGCTACTCATTTTCTGTTGAAATTTCTCGTCCCTTTTGCTGCTAAAATATCTCTCTTCCTTTCTATTTTGAGCAGATCAAGATGTCTTCCTCCTATTTTAAGAATGAATAGAAGTTGGTTGATGTTTCAAACTTCTTCCCTTGGAACGTCAAATTGGATATTACTCTTGAGGAACATGATGTTCTAGAGTATATTGAAGGAGAGGTAGCAGAACCAGTTGAAAACTCCAATGTTTTTATTAAGGCCAGGTACAAGAAAAGAGAAGTCAAGGCCAAAAAGAATATCTTTGACTCTATTAGAGACCACTTCATCACTTTTGTCTCCAATTTGAAGAAAGTCAAATAAATGTATGACAAGTTGATTGGAATGTATCAAGTGAACAACTTGAGTGAAATTCTTGCTCTGAAGAATCAACTCAAGGATGTTAAGATGAATAAAGAAGAAATCATTGACGCATAATTCATGAGGATATCAAAAATCAAAAATCAATTGTCAACTTCTGGTGAAGTTGTTTCAGATAAAGAACTGGTACTGATTACGCTTTGAGGTCTTCCTTCTTTTCGGGAAACTTAGTAATAATGACAAGTTTCCTATATTTCATGAGCCCCTAGGAAAGTGCAGTCAAGAAGAAGCAAGAATGATTTCCAGAAGGTGAATTCCAAGCATGAGGAGAGAGAACCTGTTGCCTTTGTGGTACAAGGAAAAAAGAAGTAAGGAAGAAGAGGTATGCACTATTCGAGAACGTCTGCTCCCAACAACTCCTCTCAACGGACTAGAGTCTTATCAAAATTCCAATGCTATAATGGACCAGAGTACTTTCTTGCTTCTGCTCTTTCTATTCATCTCCTACAGATTCTTGTGATAGCAAGTTGGTTGATAGTGGTGCTTCAAGAAACTTTACTAGTTACAAAGAAGTACTCTCTAATCTGGTTGAGAGGGAGACAGATTTGAAGATCATTCTTGGAGATAACTCTACATATTCCATAAAAAGATCTGGTTTCATTTCTTTCCATCTGGATCAAGGTAAAACTTTGACTCTTCAAGAAGTTTTATATGTACCTGATTTTAAAAAGGACCTTATGTCAATAAAGTTGCTTTCATAAATGGTAAAGTTCTCACTTGGACAACGGGATCCAACATGAGAGATGCCCTCAACCTGGGATCTAAATGTGAAGGTCTATACAAAATCAATGGAAGAACTATTCATGTACTAATCCATGACATTAATCATCAAAGTGAACTTTGGCACCGAAGATTCACTAACTTGCACTACCAAGCATTACCTCGTGTGAGAAAGATGGTTTCTGGAATGCCAGAAATCAATCTGATCATGATGGCATTTGCAAAGGATGCACAAGTAGAAAGCAAGAGAAGGGACCATTCCCTTCAAGAAAAAGTAAAACCAGTCAAGTATTGCATCTTGTACATTCTGATTTATGTGGACCAATGCCTATAACTTCTCTTAGTCGTTACTTGTATTATATTATCTTTGTGGATGATTTTTCTCACAAAACATGGATTTATTTTCTGAAAAATAAAATTCAAGCTTTTAACATGTTCAAAGATTACAGCTCTAGTAGAAAAACAAACTGGAAAGCATATCAAAATTTTCAAATCTGACAATGGAGGAGTTCATTTTCAGTGATTTCATTGACTTCTACAAAGAAACTAGAATCAGAAAAGAGACCAATGTACCATATAACCCAAAACAAAATGGTGTCACTAAGAGAGAATAGAACTATCATGGAAGCGGTCAAAGCTATGTTGCATGATCAGAAATTACCAGAGTTTCTTTGGGATGAAGTTGTGAACACAATTGTCTATGTTCAAAATAGATCTATTCATCGTGCCCTAAACAACAAGACTCTTGAAGAAGTTTTCACTAGCAAGAAGCCCGAAGTTGGGCACCTGAGGATCTTTGGTAAATTGTCTACTTCCATGTCCCAAAAGAGAAAAGGAACAAGTTGGAAGCTTCAGATAAGAAAGGTATGTTTGTTGGTTATTGTGAGAATTCTAAAGCTTACAGAATATTCGTAACTGGTCAAAGAAATATAGAATTTCCAGGTATTTGACATTTGATGAAGATGCAGCCCTTGGAAAATCAAGAGACACTCCTCTTCCTCCTACTAATGTTGATAGTCAAGATGATGTATTTGAAATACAAGAAGATCCTGAAGTTAAAACTGATCTTGTTGATGAACCCATGGAGCCTATTGTCGTTTGGATTGTACAGGCACCACGACAACGCTCAGGACGGGGGTTGTCACTCTAATCCCTACCCAATCCATTCTAGTTGTCTCCCAACAGCAGGCTATGGGGGGTAGTCCCTATGGAATGAGGTAAAGTAAAACATGTTGGGAACCAACTTGTTTGAGAGACAAGGGTGAGTGGCCTAGCCACTTGGTCGAATTTGAGCAAGATTATTGATTAAATAAAATTTTCTTAATATGAGACCAGTGCCTTAATGGAGTCACGAATTCTTGCTTATGGTAAATTGGAACCAAGTCAGCAGATGGACACTCGCTGCTTGAATGATTGAATAACCTATATGATGTGCAAGTCCTAGGACCTATGTGATATCTGGGCTAGATCTAAGGTGCCCAAATGGCCAAAATTCATTAAAATGAAATTTTTGCAATTTTAAACAATTTTGACAAGGTGCCATGTGATTTTAGGGTCTAATTCTCACTGATTTAACTGTTGTAATAAAACAAAGATAAACCAAGGGTTTAAATATCAAACCCTAGGCCTCAATCCTTGTAGAAGCACTTGCCCAAGTAGCCCAAAAAATTTGGGTGAAGAAGCCACTTGAAAATCAGAATTTTGGAGACCAAAATTCTACAAAACAAATTGTTAGAGATAAAATGTCAATCCTTAGAAAAAACCCTTGTTTGCAATGATATCTAGCCCTTGTAGGGCTTATGGCCTTTAAAATACTTGCAAAATAAGTCCCAAACACTATCCCTTTAGGTTGGGTAAGGGATATGGCCTTCAGAAAATGGGCTTTTTCCCTAATTTAAAAATAAGGAACCTGCAAAAAAAGCCTCAAAACCCTAAATGTCTAGGGTTTCTGAGGTCTCCAATGCCAATTTCTTCCTTTAGATCTGAAATTTGCTGCAAAATTTTCAGTTGCTAACCCTGCAAAATTTTCTAGAAACTAGATCTTACCTTAAGGGCCTAGATGTAACTCTTCTTTTACTTGATCCCTTGATCCAACTAGCAAAAAATAAAAATACAACACCCAAACCCTAAATATATACAAAAACAATCTAAAAACCCCAACCCAGGTTAGAATAAATAATTTACAATTAAAATTTACAAATTATACGAGGGTTTCAAATACATTTTGAGGAATAAATTTTTATAGTATTTTTTCTTTTAATGAATGACTAAAAATGCTTCAAAAAATTGATGCTCACTACAGCCTCAGCGAAGATTTAATCCACCATATAAAAACATAGGACCCAAGCAAAATGATCCTTGTCCACAGTCTATGAACTTGGAGACCAAGGACTGAAGTACATGCAATCACTATGTATTATTTCAAAATAATCATATAAAGCCAAACATAGGAAGCCCATAGTAAGTACATATAACAGATCAACGAACAAGAACACCTCGAGTTGCACCCCAAAGTCTTTTATTATAGCAGAAAAAAATAGTTCCCAACGGGACAATAGTTTACACAAATGCTTCAGCAACAATATTCTAGTCCAAGGTTACTTGGGAGCAGGAGCGAAAACGGGGAGCGGGAGCGAAAGTGCCATTTTCAAAAGCTCCCGGTCTGGAAGCGTTTCGGGGATCGTATTTTTATAATATATATATATTTTATATTTGGTGCATATATGTCAACAAAAGCATGTAGATTGATGAATTAGACATAAAAAACATAAGAACATAGATTGAATCAGAGGTATCTTTATCATTACCTCTAGATTCATATAGGGATCTTTGTCATTAATATCACCCTCTAAGCATTCGCTCCGAGAGTGGGTTCGAGGGAGTGCGCTCCGGGAGCGGGTTCGATGGGGGGAAGCGCTCCCCCGCAACCTTGTTCTTGTTGAAAAATGTAACTAGGTCGGTCTTAATGTTGACTATGTAATTATGAAAAATAAATGTAATTAAGAGTCATGTAAATGGAAGAATATCCTCCAAGACAATGCAAAAGAATGGCCTTCAAGACTACCCATATTCAACATTGAAGATAAGCCTAATTGCTACAAGGAAGTCGGCCTACAAAACTGTGCGGAAGTCAGCCTACAAAACTGTGTTGAAGTCGGCCTACATGTCGGCTTAATATCTGGTAGGAACAACTATTTATACCCCTACACATGTTGCGGTAAAGACACAAGAAATTGCGGATTTGTCTGAGGTTGTACAACGGTTAAAAGGGAATGCGGATTCAAGAGTATAAATTGCGGAAGGAACAGTGCAGATCTGAAGGAAAGCGAAGTCTGAAGGTCTGAAGGTCTGAAGGTAAAAGTGAAGTCTAAAGGTCTGAAGATCTGAAGGTAAAAGCGAAGTCTGAAGGTCCGAAAATCTGAAGGTAAATCCGAAGTATGAATTTGAATTGTTGTAGGTAACCCCGAAGTGCTGAAGGCAAATTCTAAGTGCTAAAAGTAAAATGCTAAATGCTGAAGGCAAGTGAAGTGCTGAAGTGCAAATCTGAAGTGTAATGTAAGGAAGGTAAATCTGTGATTTACCTTCCGACAATAAAAGTATTACTTCTGCGTAAATATTTGTGTCCTATGCATTTTGATAATTGACTTGATGAAAGATTAACTAAGAGAATACATAAGCTACACAAGCTAGCCCACAAGTAATTATTAGGAAGAGAATTTTTGTATTAATCTCAAGCCCTTAAAATTCTCAACATGGTATCAGAGCTATGGTGCTAAAATCAAAGAAAGGGCATTTAAGAGACACTCAAGGTACAGTCCACACAGAGCTCGAACATCCTTGGAAACTTCGAGTGAGTTGACAGTAAGACAATGTAGACACTTATACTGAAATAAGTTCGATACCTCAAGCTGGAGGAAACACAGTCTCAGAAAAATTACAGTTCGAGCTTCTCATTTAAGATTGCAGTCATGATCACAATATGACTTCGTGTTATAACTGTATGGCTCGGTGGTATTATAGTATGTTGTTTTGGTATGTTACAAGTGTTGCATAATGCAAACACTGTAATCTCGAGCAAACTCACAGTGACAACTCCTCGGTGTTTCGGCACTATATCACAGCAAAGATTTTCCAATGTAGTTTTGTTGTCTTACAACATAAATTACAGTGACATAATGACTCAATGAAGTGATACTCAGTAATATGATAATCTCTGTATTACAGCGGTGACTCGGTACCATAAAGTCTAGGTGAATCTACATTGAAGAAGAAAGGCTACCTCCAGAGGAAAGTCAAAGTATCTTAAAGACTTGAAGACTAAGAGGCTTGTAGAAATTTTAATACCAACCCCGGTTTTAAGTTTCTCCTTATTTCTCCCATAAAGTTAAATGCCCATTCCCATAGCCATACATTCAACAAGCTGGAAAAAATAAATATTTTCAGAAAACACTAATTCTGGAAATTTCACAATGTTGAAATGCAAAAATAAAAACTCAGAAAATAAATCAGCCACACACAGAATTTTGACACGCTGATTTTTGGTTAATGTGACCCTGGAAAAACCCCCTACAACTCTTGGAGAAAACCAGTGTGAAAGCTTCTTCTTATTTTTGATAAATGCTTTTACAGTGAACAGCAATACATAGTAAAAATTACAGCAAACACTGAAAACCACTTATCTCGATTTTTGTGCCACCTTCCACCTTGAAAACCGTGCCAAACAGCAAACAGAAAATTTACAGCATTAAATGTTGTTCTTGTTGCCTCGAAAAATGTGTCAGAACTACCTGTACGAACTATACGGATTCTATACAGACAAGACAGTAGCCCCTTCCTCGACTTCCGTGCCCAGAAATTCCGCCTCGAAAATCGTGCTCCTTTGCTACTAATTCTCGAAAATAGTGTTGTCCTTTCCTTGATATGCGTGCAAACTATTGTACAAATTTTCTGCCTCGATAATCGTGCCAATAAATGTTATTGTACGGATTTTCAGCCTTGGGAAGTGTGCCCTCCTGCTGTACGGTTTTGCTATGTGTCTTTTGCTGCTCTCCCTCTGCTCAGAAATTTCTCTTCAGCTTTCTCTCCTCCTCTCTCAATCTGCTCATTAAAGAATGAATGACCTTTTCCCTCATTTTCCTCCTTTAACCTAACCCTAAGTGACTTTTGGAGAATCCCTAAATCCAATGGCTGAGATAGCTTTAGATCTAGCACTGAGAATAAATGCTAATTTAAATCTCACTTTCTATTTTTTAATTCACCCCACTTTAATAAAGACCCACTTAGTCATTTATTTCCAAAGTCACTTTTCACTTTCTAATTTCACATTGACTTTATTAAAGTCATTTTAAAATTAGACTTTAGCAACTTTATCACTTAAAGTCACTTTTAAATTATATTTGACTTTATAACTTTATAAAGTCACTTTAGGAGAAAAATTAAATTATTTTGGACACTTTTCCCTAGGCCAAAGATCGAAGCCTTAGGGAACCAGCTGTCCTTCGGTAACCAAATTTCAACACTCCCTCTTACCGAGGAATGTGTTCCTCACCACACCCATCTTGTCTCTGAAGTAGACATGCTTGCCCCGTGGTAAGGCTTTGGTAAGAATATCTGCAACCTGCTCATCAGTGGGAATATACTCAAGCTTCACAGCTCCTTTCTGAACATAGTCTCTGATGAAATGATATTTGATGCCGATATGCTTTGACCTGTCATGAAATACTGGATTCTCCGTGAGTTTAATGCAACTCTGATTATCACAGTAAATCACTGAAGGTCTCAACGGCTGACCAAATAAGCCAAACAACATCTTGCGAAGCCAAATGGCCTCACAACTAGCTAGACTGGCTGCCATATACTCTGCTTTCGCTGAACTCAATGCTACTGACTGCTGCTTCCGGCTGAACCATGACACCACTGCCGAACCCAACCCAAAACAACACCCTGAAGTGCTCTTCCTATCAGAGGCACAACCTGCCCAATCAGAATCAGTGTAACCTGCCAATCTCACTCCATCCCCCTGCCTATAATCCAGACCATAATCCACTGTCCCCTGCAAGTACTGCAAAATGTGTTTTGCAGCAACCCAGTGCACCCTCCTGGGCTCACACATGAACTGGCTCATCGTGTTGACTGCAAAACATATATCTGGTCTAGTGTTGACCAAATACATCAAGGAACCAATCAGCTGTCTATACAATGTGGGATCCACCAACTCGGAATCTGAAGCGTGAAGCTTCTTCCAGTTGATCATAGGTGTCGACATGGGTCTACAATCCTCCATGTGGAATCTGCTAAGGATGTCCACAATATACTTCCCCTGTCCCAGGAAGAAATGCCCCTCCTCCTGCCACACCTCCAAACCCAAAAAGTAATGCATCAAGCCGATGTCCATCTCAAACTCCGCCGCAAGATCTCTCTTGCAGTGCTCTATGAGTCTCTCTGCACCTGTAATGACTAAGTCATCCACATACAGCACCAGAATGAGAAGCTCCTCACCTATCACAATATAGTAAGGGTTCGGATCTGCCTCACTCTTTGTGAAACCCATCCCCTACAAGTATGTATCTATCCTGGAGTACCAAGCTCTGGGAGCTTGCTTCAGGCCATAAAGGGCCTTCTTCAGTCTGCACACATGGGACTCCTTCCCATGCACCTCAAAGCCCTGTGGCTGCTCAATGTACACCTCCTCTTGTATGAAGCCATTGAGAAATGCGGTCTTCACATCCATCTGGTGGATCTTCCAACCCATCTCTGCTGCTATCGATATGATGGAGCGAATCGAAGTATATCGAGCCATGGGAGCGAAGGTCTCCTCATAATCAACTCCCTCTACCTGGGAGAACCCTCTAGCCACAAACCTTGCTTTGAATTTCTCAATGCTACCATCTGCAGCATGCTTTACCTTGTAAAGTCATCTGGAAGTAACCACGAATTTGCCCTCAGGCCTCGACACCACCTCCCAAACATCATTCTTCATGATAGAAGAATACTCCTCCTGCATGGCCTCTCTCTAGACCTGCTGGCTAGCTGCCTCCTCATAGCTAGAAGGCTCAGAGTTAATGATGTTGGCAACCATTGCCATATAGCTACAGAACCTATCAGGTGGTCTTCTCTCTCTAACTGGCCTCTTAGGCCCAGCAACAGATGTGGCCTCTCTCAAGGTATCCTGAAGCCACTTGGGCTTCCTCTTCCCTGAGCACACGTCTCCCACCGGAGAATGAAACTCCTTTTCATCAACAGGAGCGTGAACTCCTGACTGTCTGTCTGTTGTCCTCCTGCCTAAACCTGAACCTGTAGACGCTGAAGTACCGTGTGAACTGTCCATCAGTGGACTCCCTAGTGAACTGCTCTGCGGACTGATCTGCATGCTACCCAAAGCACCACCCCTCTGACCCTGTGAGTGATCCAGGTGGATATTGGTGAACACCCGCCTATTCCACTTGGGGCCCCACCATTCTCTTTCAGTTTTTCAATTTCGGCACAACTTACTATTTTTAGTAGTTTTTCGAGTCCTGAACTTCTGAAGCCGTTTTAAGGCCCTAAACAACGTTTTTTGGGCATCGTTTTTTCAGCAAATATGATTATGTTCCGTAATTGATATTTGCAGCAACAATTGTTGTCCTCGGATAGATCTCTCTAACGATGTATCATACACGTCAAACGGAGATCGTATGCCGAAGTTACATTCCCATGAAGTTGAAACACCAATTTACCCAAACAGGGCCCATAATTTTGGCGCTTCATCTCCTAGGGTTAGGTTTTTGGACGTTTAGAGTTTTCCATTGTTTCTCAATAATAAATAGGCCCTCAAGCCTCATTGTAACATACTTCAGAGGTCTGTAGTCGCCACATCTCTTCTCAGAGATTCGCTACCAGTACCCTAGCTAGTTTATTTCCATTATGTCTGTAAGCAAATTTCAGTTCTTTGATATTAATGAAATGAAGTGTTATTTCCACTGCATCTTTGTATTTATGGTTATATGTGTATTCTGTTGCGTTCCTGCATAAATCCAGATCAGTGGTATTAGAGCGGTCTGCTTTTTCTCGATCCTTTTTTGCATGTCCCCAACAAGGTCGGGGTATAAGGAGTTAGGGCTCGATCTGGTGGAACCTTTGCAAGATCAGTCTCGCAAACCCCGACGGACACCCATGGGGGATGAAAAGAAAGATGAGGGAGTAGGAGATCCTATCAAAGTATTGCTCGAGGATGCCCTCGAAAAACAAAGGAACGCGATGATGGATAACTTTGCCCAGATCCTTCAACGATTGCCCACCGGCGACACATCTGCATCTAACAGCCACTCTGGAGGCGCGACTCCCTTTAAGGTACAAGTAAACTTTGACATTCCCATATTTGAGGGTCAAATAGATGCAGATGTCGTAGATAGATGGTTGAATCTATTAGAAGGATATTTCTCGATTCATGACTTTTTCGACCGGGAGAAGATTATTTTTGCACTCCTCAAAGCTACCCCCATGTCAAGGACTGGTGGGAAACCTACTGTGAGAAAAAGGACGAGACAGAACCCTCTCTGTTCTCAGTCGTACCCACTTGGAATTCTTTCCGAGATGCCATCAAGGAACAATACTATCCCATGGGGAGCTATGAGGTCAAGTACATACAATGGACCACACTGCGGCAACAAAGGGATTAAAATGTGCATGAGCTGACAAATATGTTCCATACCCTGCGCACAAAGTTGGGTATCAAAAATTCAGAAAAACATTTGGTGCTAAAATATCGCGGTTGTCTGCACAGATACATTCAGGAGGAAATGGAGTTCCTCGACATCTCCTCACTTGGTACGGCATACCGGTATGCTGCCAAGATTGAGCAGAAATTCAAACAGAAGAAGCGAGACTTTGGATCTGCGAATCAAAAGCAAGGGAAAGGTACCCCCAAATCGCAAACCAAAGGACAAAGCCAAGGCATGGCGGCCCAAGACAACCTGCCAAAGCCACAAGCAAAGAACAACACCGCGAAGCCAAAGAAGGACATGGGAAAGTGGTGTGAGTTCCATAAGAGCTCCACTCACAACACAAATGAGTGTCGGGCCAAGCAGTGGCTAGTGGCCGAGATGAGGGCTTCTGAATCAGATGCATGCTCCGACTCTGAATCAGAACCTAACAAGGGGAATGAAAAAGGGAAGCAAATTATTGATGCAGAGCGCAACGCCACTGTTGCCACTACGAAGATCCAGAAGGAGGAACCAGAAGATCCAGAGGAGGCAGAGCGTCTCTTCCACTCCAAGATGTGGGTAAAGGGTTCCTCGCTACAGTTCATTGTCGACAATGGGAGCTAGAAGAACCTCATTTCAGCAGATGTCGTGAAGCGGTTGGGCTTGTTGACCACAGCGCACCCATAACCATACACCATCGGGTGGCTTCACCAAGGACGAGATCTCCGCGTCAGCCAGCAGTGTCGTCTTCCCTATAGCATCAATCCCTTCACGGATGAGTTATCCTGTGACATTGCTCCTATTGATGTTTCTAATGTATTGTTAGGCCAACCATACTTGTGGAAGCGACATGCTGTGTATGAGTCTCGGCCTCGCGCTGTTATTGTTACTTTGGGAAATAAGTTGTACAGGATACCAGAGGTACCACCGCCTCCCACTATCTCTTTGGTTACTACAAAACAATGCAGTAAGCTCATTTCCCAAACCAGGAGATTTGTTTTCCTGATGATCCGCCCACAGGGCAAGAAGAAGATTGTGGCCACGACCTCCAGACATGGCTCCTCTACACGACAAAAACAAATGGACAAGGTTGTGGAGGAGTACGGGGACATATTCACCTCACCCACAGGGGTACCTCTACACTGTCAGGCCAAGCACCCCATTGACCTGACCCCAGGTGCACCGCTACTCGATGGACCGATCTATAGGCGCTCTATTCTGGAGAATGATGAAATCAACAGGCAGATTCAGCAGCTGTTGCAGAAAGGTCACATCCGGCCAAGTTCATCACTCTGTGGGAGCCCAATCATGTTGGTACAAAAGAAGGCTGGGACTTAGAGACTCTGTATTGACTATCGGGCGCTGAACAAGATCACTGTCCGCAATAGGTACCCGATCCCACGGATTGATGGCCTTCTGGACCAACTCAAAGGGGCAAAATATTTCAGCAAAATCGACTTGAAGTCTGGGTATCACCAGGTACCAATCGAACCCTTTAATGTGTGGAAGACTGCCTTCAAAGCCAAGGAGGGCCTTTTCGAATGGCTCGTCATGCCTTTCGGGTTGACAAATGCTCCTGCAACATTCATGACGCTGATGGATGACATCTTGCGTCCATTTACCAACTCATTTGTAGTGGTGTACTTGGATGACATTCTGATCTTCAGCCAGACTTGGGAAGAGCACCTCCACCACATCCGAGAAGTCCAAACACTACGGCAACACAAGTTGTCTGCCAATTTGGAGAAGTGCACTTTTGGCATGACCCAGGTTCAATATCGAGGATACATTATTGATGAAAGGGGGTGCATGTGGATCTAGCCAAGATCCAAGTCATTCAGGATTGGCCAGCCCCAACCACTCTAACAGAGCTTCGCAGCTTTCTAGGTCTTGCTAATTTCTACTGCAAGTTCGTGTTGCGATTCTCTCATATCACTTGGCCCTTGAGTCAAGTCACCAAGGGAGGAGCGAAAGCTAAATTCTTTTGGTCGGAATCTCAACAGAAGGCATTCATAGAATTGAAACATCGCCTCTATTCTACTCCAGTGCTCACATTACCAGCCTTGCAACAACCATTTGAGATCGAGACAGATGCCTCTGAGTATGCTATTGGGGCAATTCTTACTCAACAGGGGCATCCAGTGGCATATCACAGTGAGACATTGTCTAACACAGTTCGCAAGTATCCCACTTATGACAAAGAAATGTATTCCATTGTGCAAGCTTGTTGACAATAGAAGCATTACATTTTGGGGAAGGAAACAATCATCCACACAGACCACCGACCCCTACAGTTCATACAGACACAAGGGAAGTTGCAGAACGATCGCCATCAGAAGTGGTCCACATATCTGCAACAATTTCATTTGAACATCAAGTACAAGAAGGGTAGCACCATAATGTTGCCGACTGCCTCAGTCAACCACCGATCGTGGCCATAACCACAGTTCTCAACTCTTGTGGGCACGAGACTTCTGATTGGCCGCTTCTCTACGAGAGCGATCCAGAATTCAGCCACACATACAAGGCACTCTTGGTGGGTACGCAAGTTCCAAATTTTCACCTCCAAGATGCATTGTTATGTCACCTGGGACACATTTGTGTTCCTTCAAGCGAGCATGCCAAGATGATATGGGAAGCGCATTACAGTCGAGTCGCTGGGCATTTTGCGGTCAAGAAAACAGTGGCAGTATTGCAGAAGTATTTCTATTGGTCGAACCTTCGACAGGATGTCGGGAAGTACATCAAATCCTGCACTGCTTGCGCCATTGCCAAACCGACCATCAAGAAGCAAGGGCTCTATACTCTACTACCTACCCCTAGTCGACCTTGGGAATCCATCTCCATGGATTACATGTCAGGCCTTCCTTCTACTAAGCATGGAAACGACTATGTTTTCGTGGTCGTCGACAGATTCTCAAAGACGGCCATTATGGTGGCCTGCAAGAAGAATATCACAACAGAAGCCACTGCTAAACTCCTTTGAATGAGTGTGGGTTCACTTTGGGATCCCACAATCTATCATATCAGATCGCGACAACAGGTTCCTCGGCACATTTTGGTCCAGCCTCCGGTCAATGTTGGACACCAAGCTCACCAAGTCCACAATGTTCCATCCCCAAACTGATGGCCAGACAGAGGTTGTCAACAGGATGATTGTACACATTCTGCGCATGTACAATTCAAAGCATCCACGCACATGGGATGAGAGCCTCCCCTATGTACAACACAGTTATAATCGGGCTCTCCACAGCTCAACCAGCCAAAGCCCCTTTCATGTGGGCTTGGGATTCCAGCCACTATGTCCCATTGACGTAGCCATGCCATTTGCGGCTACTCCGGCCAATTCAGCTCATGTCCAGTCTGAAGCTAACAAAGCGAACAACTTCATCGAGCGCATTCAGCACATCCGCCAACAGGTTCATGCGGATAGAGCCAATGCTAAGTACAAGCAACGACATGATCAACATCGAGTGACACACAACTTCCAGGTGGGTGACAAAGTGTGGCTACATTTGCAGAAGGAGTGCCTCACTGGACCCCATCGCAAGCTTCGCCCACTCCGATATGGGTCGTACACCATCACTAAGGTTGTAGGGAACAATGCCTTCGAGCTCAGTATTCCACCATTCTTTGGTCTGCACCCAGTATTCAATGTAGACCGCCTTCGTCCCTACTTCCCACCTCTACTAGACACCTCTGACATTGCAGAAGAACTCACACCAAAAGAGTTAAACTCAGACTACACGGAACAGGCCACCACAGATTGTATCGTGGACATGCAAATCAAGAACACTCGCCAACGAAAGATCCAACTGTATCGAGTTGTCAAAGCTGGCCAACTCCTGCACCAAGGCAAGTGGTTCACCAGGGACCAAGTTCAGCAGATCTTTCCTCATCTCATGGAGGAACTCAACGCAATGGGGACCATTGCTTCCTAAGGGAGAAGGAATGATCTAGGTGGATATTGGTGGCCACCCACCTATTCCACTTGGGGCCCCACCATTGTCTCTTTCAGTTTTTCAGTTTCAGGACAACTTACCATTTTTAGCAGTTTTTCGAGTTCTGAACTTCCGGAGTCGTTTTGCGGCCCTAAACAATTTTTTTTGGGCATCATTTGTTTGGCGAATATGATTCCGTTTCGGAATTGATATTTGCGGCAATAGTTGTAGTCCTTAGATAGATCTTTCTAATGATGTATCATACGGCATCGTTTGTTCGGCGAATATGATTCTGTTTCGGAATTAATATTCGCGGCAATAGTTGTAGTCCTCAGATAGATCTTTCTAAGGATGTATCATACGCGTCAAACGGAGATCGTATGCCGAAGTTACGTCCTCGGGAAGTTGAAACACCAATTTACCCAAACGAGGCCCATAGTTTTGGCGCTTCATCTCCTAGGGTTAGGTTTTTGGACGTTTAGAGTTCTCCATTGTTTCTCAATAATAAATAGGCCCTCGAACCTCATTGTAACACAGTTTAGAGGTCTGTAGCCACCACATCTCTTCTCAGAGATTCGTTACCAGCACCCTAGCTAGTTTATTTCCATTCTGTCTGTAAGCAAATCTCAGTTCTTTGATATCAATGAAATGAAGTGTTATTTCCGTTGCATCTTTGTATTTATGGTTATATGTGTATTATGTTGCATTCCTGCATAAATCTGGATCAATGAGCCACTGCTCACTGATGGACCTGACATCGTAATCGATGTACCTCTGGACCCTCCTGATCCCTGCCCACTGGATCCCTGTGCCTAACTCAGCTGCTCCTGAGGGTCTGGCTAATCCAGATACTCTAACTCCCGTGACCTCCTAAAAGCCCTGTCCTCCTCGAACTTCACATTCCGCCTGACAACAACTCTCCTCTATGTGGGAATATAAATCCGAAAGGCTTTCGAGGTCTCACTGTAGCCCACAAAGATACCCTTCTCTGCGGTGGGCTCTAGTTTGGTCCTCTTCTCCTTGGGTATGTAGGAGTATGCAATACACCCAAAGATACGAAGATGACCAACATCAGGCTGCTTCCCAGAAAAAGCCTCCTCTAGAGTCACATGCCCCAAGGCACGATGCGTACTCATGTTTTGCAAATATACAGCAGTGTTGCAGGCCTCTGCCCACAAAAACAATGGTAACCCCTGATCATGTAACATGGCTTTGGCAGCCCCTCCGATGATCTGTTCTTCCTCTCTGCAACCCCGCTCTGCTGGGGGTTGTAAGGAACTGTGAACTCCCTCCTAATGCCTGCCTCCGCACAATAATCAACAAACTCACCAAGGGTGTACTCCCCTCCATTGTCCGACCTCAAGGACTTGATCTTCCGACCTGTCTGAGTCTCCACAAGAGCTCTGAACTCCTGAAACCGCTTGAAGACCTCACTCTTGGTCTTCAAGAAATAAATCCAGGTCCTCCTACAATGATCATCAATGAATAAAACATAATACTCATATCCACTCAAGGAAACATGAGACATCCGACCGCTCACATCGGAATGTGAATCAAATCAAGTATCCCAGTCGATCTGTTGTCACTGCTGGGAAAAGGGGATTTGGCAAACTTTCCCATCGCACATCCTCTACATGTATCAAAGTGATCAGTACTGAAATCTGGCACACCTGTAGTGATCTCCCGCAATGTCCTCAAGGCTCCATGATACATGTGCCCCATCCTGCGGTGCCAAATCTCACACAGCTCTGAACTGCTAGCTCTGCTACCAGTACTACTGCTCAATGCCAAAAGGGGTTGAAATGCAAACTTGTACACCTTTGCATGGCTTTATCACTCTGTTGAATCGTTGGGCTTTGTACAGGATATATCGGCACCTAATAATTCTGAACAATATCTCATATCCTTTGTCCTCCAATGCTGAGACAGATATGAGGTTCTTCCTCATCCCTGGCACATATAGAACATCTGACACCTTCAAGGGAGGTTTGGGTTCCTTATCAAATGTCAATGTCCCCACACCGACTGCTCTAACAACACTATCATCTCCAAGTACTACCTCTATATCAGTGCCACTCTCTGAAAGCTTTGAGAAATACTCACGGACCCCTGTCATATGACGTGAAGCCCCACTGTCAACATACCAGATACCTGAAGATGCTCCACTAGTGGAGGGAAATGCACACTCCCTCTCAACCTCCGTGGCAGGTGATCCTGCACTAGTGGACTCACAAGCAATGAACCCAAACTCCCGGTCAAAGCTATCCGTAAAGTCCTCTATCTCTGCTGATGCTGCCATGCTCTGGTTCTTCCCCTTCTTCTTCTTCTTCGGACACACAACTGCATAGTGTCCCATCTTCTGACAATTCCAACACTTCACCTTGGAATAGTCCTTCTGCGTGTTCCCCTGTTTACCTTTACCTTTGCCTTTGCCCCCACCAACACTTGTGGAAGCTTGCTTCTTTTCCTTGCCTTTCTTGCCTCTTGCCAATAGTGCTACATTCTCATCCTGCTCAATTGGTTTGGCTACCACAAGCTGGCTCTTTCTGATTTCTGTCTGTATGCAATCATCCCAGAACCTCTCCCAAGAGGGAAGGGTCTCACGTGCACAAACTCCATCAGCAAAGTTCAGCCATGAACTGTGGAGGCCATTCACTGCAATCCGCACCAATTCAGTGGGTGGAATGACCTCTCCAACTGCTGCCAATGCATCTCTCACATTAGTAATCTTTGTGAAATATCCAGCTGCACTATCAGTCTTACCCATCTTAAAGATCTTCAACTTCTCCCTTAGGACCATTTTCCAGTTCTCATTGGTACTCTGGTAAAGATTGGTCAATGCTATCCACATCTCATGAACATATCTCTTTCCTCTCACATGGGGAATGCAATGGTCTTTAATTCCATCTAGAATCAGTCTCTTACCCTTGTTATTCTTTTTATTAAAAGCTGCCAACTAAACAGCATCAGGAGGCACATTAACAGGGTTTTGCGTGGTATGCACCATGATATCCCAAACTTCTGCCTCCTCAAAGATGCTCTGCATTCTCTCCTTCCATACACTGTAGTTACTATGCCCATCCAACCTATCCTCCACCCTCAAGCCCAAAGACATGCTTACTGTCCTAAATAAGCTGAAAATAACACTGTTGTAGTAAAGGTAATGTTTTCTGTGTGAAAAAACAGCTTGCTGTGATTTTTTTTCTTACTGTCCCAAACTGCACTTTTAGCAAAATAGCTCTGATACCATGTAGAAATTTTAATACCAACCCCGGTTTTCAGTTTCTCCTTATTTCTCCCATAAAGTTAATTTTCCATTCTCATGAGTCATAGTCATACATTCAAAAAGCTGGAAAAAATAAATATTTTCTGAAAACACTAATTCTGGAAATTTTACAATGCTAAAATGCAGAAATAAAAACTTAGAAAATAAATCAACCACAGAATTTTGACACGCTGATTTTTGGTCAATGTGACCCTGGAAAAACCCCCTACAACTCTTGGGGAAAACCAGTTCGAAAGCTTCCTATGTCTAATAAATGCTTTTACAGTGAACAGCAATACACAGTAAAAATTACAGCAAACACTAAAAACCACTTATCTCGATTTTCGTGCCACCTTCCACCTTGAAAACCGTGCCGAACAGCACAGAAAATTTACACAAATTATAGCATTAAATGTTGTCCTTGCTGCCTCGAAAAACGTGCCAAAACTACTTGTACGGACTGTATGGATTCTGTACAGACAGAACAGCAGCCCCTTCCTCGATTTCTGTGCCCATAAATTCTACCTCGAAAACCGTGCTCCTTTGCTGTTGATTCTGCTCCTTGAAAACAATGTTGTCCTTTCCTTGAAATGCGTGCAAACTGTTGTACGGATTTTCTGCCTCGATAACCATGCCAATAAATGCTGCTGTACGGATTTTCAGCCTTTAGAAGTGTGCCCTCCTGTTGTATGGTTTTGCTGTGTGTCTTTTGCTGCTCTGCCTCCGCTCAGAAATTTCTCTTCAGCGTTCTCTCCTCCTTTCTCAATCTGCTCATGAAAGAATGAATGACCTTTTCCCTCATTTTCCTCCTTTAACCTAACCCTTAGTGACTTTTGGGGAATCCTTAAATCCAATGGCTGAGATAGCTTTAGATCTAGGGCTGAGATTAAATGCTCATTTAAATCTCACTTTCTATTTTTTAATTCACCCCACTTTAATAAAGACCCACTTAGCCATTTATTTCCAAAGTCACTTTTCACTTTCTAATTTCACATTGACTTTATTAAAGTCACTTTAAAATTAGACTTGAGTAACTTTATCACTTAAAGTCACTTTTAAATTAGATTTGACTTTATAACTTTATAAAGTCACTTTAGGAGAAAAATTAAATTCTTTTGGACACTTTTCCCTAGGCCAAAGATCGAAGCCTTAGGGAACCACCTATCTCGATAACCAAATTTCAACAAAGCTAAAGGCACTGTCATCATCTTCAAAGGTTATAAGACAAGTTTCCTCTCATTAAAACAAGAACCACTTCTTTATCCCTGAAGAAGGTCATCCAAAGAAGCAGTGATCTCCATCAACAAAAGGAAGCTAGATTGAAGCAATCTCCTTTATTGAAGAAAAGCCTTTTTCATCTGGAAGAAGATCATCCAAAAGGAGAACACTAATACATCTTTTCTCAACCACCGTTAAAGCAATCAAGTTGAAGACTCTTCACTTGTCAAGTAAGTATCTTTTATTCTATAATCAAATTTGGTAACATGACTTTGTTTTTGCAGGGAGATCTATAAGCTGGTTGGGTTACCAAGATTCCTTGCATGAGGAGGATAGTCACAGTCCTCGAAGAAATTAAAGTCATGAAAAATCTTCGAAGGTCAAGATTTATTTGAATACATGGAAAGGGGATAGAAAGGCTCCAAGGATTCTTATGGAATCAGTCAAAGTCCTTACATCCCTCTATCTATGAAGGATTGGAGACATCAAGAGAATATATGATAAGCTGAAAGAATGAAGGGATATCTTCATAAGATCTCAACTGTGAGATCTGGAAAAGATGATAATATGGACAATGTAACAAATAGACAAGAGAATTACCTCATTTAGCTTGTGGTTTCTATGCTAGATGGAAAGAGACAAATCAAGGGCAAAAATGTTGAAAGATAAAAGACTCAAACAATTGCAGAAGAAAAAGGAAAGTTTAGGAAAAATGGAAGACTTATGGACATTACAAGAAAGATAGTCCTAAAGGGACAATCTCAATAGGAGAAAGAAAGGAAGCTCATAACACCGAAAAAGGATAGAGGAAGCTGAAGAAAAGAAGTTCAAGGAAAATCACGCAAACTTATGAATAAGGAATTGATTTCTGTTGGAAGCATTGTAGCATCCTGATCTAAGCATGGCAGGAACTCCTGGTGAGTCAGCTCCAGGAAGACCTTTTTGACAAACTTTAAGAAAGTAGTCATCAACAGCAAGGGTCATCACAGAAAAATACTTCTGGGATGTAATGACATATTGATGAAACAAGCCAAGGGAATGAAGCTATTCATTCCTAAAATTGCTATAGGATGACTCAAGGGAAAAAGGGTAAAAGAGGTATGTATATATTTATATACTAACATTAGATGCTGTGAAGTCATGTCATATGGTTGCAGGTAATGAACTTTTGTATTTAGAAGTATGATCTATGGAGGAGTATCTCTCAATACACGGAGAGATGAAATCATCATAATATGTCCTCATGAAATATGAGGTGGATGTATATGAACAAGAAACTAGAAAGGTTATAAGACCCTAGAATGTGCAGAGAGGAAGAGATCATGAAATGCAACCATGTCAAGATGTGACTAAGAGATCTCCTGGAAAAATATGTAGACTCTGACGGAAAATACCTTTGGCAAAAAGTATATCATTTGGAGATGTGTCAATCTGTATGAAGGAAGTCGATGCCTACAAGAAGATGTCATGGTGAAAGATCATCACTAAGGTAACTTTCATTCTAAAAGTTAATATGAATATGTTTATCTGGATGAATCTGTGCAGGGCTGCTAATCATGAGAAAGGATGTATGATCCTTGGAAATGATTCAAAGGAAAGCAGCATGACATAACAATGGACCAGATAAAGGAAGTCTGAAGAATCACTCTAATAGCTGACATGACTCAGGATGGAAGTGATGGATGATTTGTGCCCTATGAAACTAAAAGTTGGAGATTCCTCAATATCGAAATCCATGACATCGAGAACAGGAATTCTTCATGAGCAACTGGATGTCTCACCATTGTTGCTGGAGGTCCCTGGTTAAGAGGGAGCCTGATGGTAAGTTTCTTACTTGGAAGAAACTTGGTAATTCCTAAGGATGAGTAGTAGTTCTTAATACAATCTAGGATGCCTAACTGGCCATCCATACAGAGAAAATAACCGACAGAGAGTTAGTGAGAAAATGCCCTCACACTAACACTGGAGATCTGGCAGTGACCCAAACCTGAATGACAAGCCCCACACTGCCTCTGTGCAACCTCTACGCAGATTTGCGTCACTCAGGCTAGGGACTACGTCACCTCCTTCGGTTGGTCTTTCTGATGGCTAGATGTTGATCTTCTGCCCTTCCGGTCTCACACCCCAGCTCTCCAGCACTTGATTTAACTGATCCTCAGCAAAATTGTGGATCTCTTCAGAGGCTCAGCGTTGCCTCTATGTTGCCCAGCGTAGCCCCTATGCTGCCTCTTTTGCGTCCTCCTCTTTGTCTTCTCTGCGATGTATTCCCAGCTCAGGAAAATCTCCAACCGGAACTATCTCTACCCCTCACTACATAGAGTCAACTCGATGTGATCTCTTCGGCTGCTCTGCCCTGCTCACTTGAGAAATCGATCTCTAGACTCTCTCGGTGTGTTTTCCAAATGCCCATCGAAGTCCTTCTTATAATCTCCTCGCTGGATAACCAACAACCCAGATTAAAACATAATCAACAGCATAGATCATAATGACTCGATCTCTGTCTTTTTCTAGAAGTTTCACACCTAGTTCCATTAATATATTTTAATTATTTTAATTCCCTAAGTTTAGACTTAGGCTCCCATTAAAAATAATTAATTATTTTAATAAAACCCCATCCGGGTGGAATTTCCCAAAACGCTTTCTGGGTATTTCGAAATACATGCGTCTAAGCCTCCCTGCAAAATTTGAGACTTAGAGCACATCCGATGCTACCAGAAATCAACACTCCCTCTTAGCGAGGAATGTGCTTTTGTAATACTTCCTGCTGAAGCACTACACTGACTTTGTAACATCTCCCTCCGCAATGCTAATGTATGACACTTATGCCCACCAACTACTGCGTTGTTGCATCTATGCTATTGTTGACCCTGCGTAATGCTGCTAACTGCTACTGCACTACAACTCTGTCACTTGATGCAACAGAAAAACATCCAAACACTGAACTAAGTGTTCAGCATGATGCATCTAATACTGAAGATTTGATTGTTGCTAGACTTTGCATTGACCCTCTGAAGTTGTTGCGTTGTTGCTGACCCTGCGCTCTCTAGCCACTGCGTTGTCACTCCGGCACTCCTCTGCACCAACTGACACTGGTCCATCCTGCTACTTCTCATATGGGCTCCTGTAGCAAGGTATTGATCCATGAGGTGGACTCCTCAAGGATCCTACCCAACTGCAAATTTTTCGAACTATAGTTCTATATCACCCCAATTCTCCCCTAGAGATATGAGAGCAATCATAGCAAACTCTTCCTCCTTGATCCTCGCAGTTGCAGCCTGCAGATCATGTTTCTCATCCTTGTCCTTCTTCTTGAGAGGACATTGCGTAGTGTAGTGACCCATCTCACCACCCCAGAAACACTTGATCTTTGGGACGTCCTTCTTCCACCTTTGATGCTCCTGCTACCCCTTAGATGCAAGGGCTACATTCTCATCCTCCTCCTTGGGCTTCGTCTCGTTGCTACTGCTGCCATCAAGCTTGCACTTGACTAAGTCTCTCCTCATCTCTTCATGCTGAAGAGCTGCCCACATTCCTTCACAATCCGGCAACTTCTCTCTACCCAGGATACTCTGGACAAAGACTTTCCACTCTTCAGAAACGGAATTCAGAGCCAATTTGACCATCTTCGTGGCCTGAGGTGCTGACCCTACAGCTACTAGCTGATGTCGAACTTCCTGAAGCTTCGATAGGAACAGATCTATGCATTCTCCCTTATGCATCCTCGTAGATTGCATCATCTCCTCCAAGAACATCTTTCGCTGCACGGAAGACCCCTGGTATAACGTAGCCAATGCATCCCACATCTCCTTGAAGTCCCTTTGCCGGAAATATGTGAGACAATGTGATCTCTCACTCCGTCGAGGACCAGCCTTTAGCTTTAGCCAAATCTTTCTTGTAGGCCTTCAATGGATCTGCGTCTGTGGGGACAGCTACCACACTATCAATGAAGGTCTTGAGATCATGCTCATCCAGAAGGAAGGAGATCCTTGTCTTCCAAATTACATAGTTAGAGGCACCCTCTAACTGATCCTGATAACGCAACCCAGTGGCTGCCATCTCAACCAACCAAATGTCAAACTGCTGCCCTAACCCTTTGCACAGTTGGCTCTACGCACTCCCTATTAGAGTAAGCCAAATAGATCTCGATCTTGTTGCCTCTGCACGGGAAATCAGAATTTCTTGGGTAAGAAATTCCCTGAGGTCAGAATTCCCTCAGTATGCTTCTTTTTCCTTCTTCTGACGCTTTCTGCACCAAAAACTGTTGCTACACAAAAACTGCGTCCCACCAGAAACTAGTATGCGCTGAAGTTGTTGCTGCGCTGCTCCCTCTGTCGCTAACATATTGCAAACTAGAAATCGTACCTCTGTCGACTCACTCAAAGAAAAATTCCCTTGCAAATCTTGCCCTCCTAGCTTGGACTGCACAATCCCTTGGGGATTCGATCTGCTGCCTATGCAACTCTTTGATTTCCCTTCTTTCCTTCAACACTGAACTCTTTCGGACTGCTCTCTTGCTTCACCTACACTATTGTACAAGCTTTGATACCAGGTGAAAATTCCTAATTCCGACATCCAAATTGCAACAAACTGATATTACTTCTCTTACTTGATAAAATATGCAAGATATTTACTGTGTTCTACAAGTAAATACTGAAGCAAATACACTGCAACCTTCACTAAATACACTGCAAAAAAATAGATGCGGAAACAAGATCTGAGCAAGAAAATTAGACACACATTACACCGTTATTTTTGGACTAATGTCCCTAGAAAAACCCAATGCGGGAAAATCAATGCAGCAGCTGAGGGTTTGTATTATTAAACAGTAGTTCTGAATACAATCTAGGATGTCTTACTGGCCATCCATACAAAGAAAATAACTGAGAGAGAGTTAGTGAGAAAATACCCTCACACTAACACTGGAGATCTGGCACTAACCCAACCCTGAACTGACAAGCCCCATGTTGCATCTGCGTTGATCTGCGTCACTCTGGATGGTGACTGCATCACCTCCTTCGGCTGGTCTTTCTGCTGGCTGGATGTTGATCTTCTGCCCCTGCAATCTCACACCCCGGCTCTCTGACACTGGATCTGACTGATCCTCAGCAAAATTGCGGATCTCTTCAGAGGCTCAACGTTGCCTCTGCGTGGCTCTGCGTTGCCCGGCGTAGCCCCTACGCTGCCTCTTCTGCGCCCTCCTCTCTGCCTTCTCTGCGATGTATTCCCGGCTCAGGAAAATCTCCAACCGGAACTATCTCTACATGTTAATTTTCAAAGATGTTCTATGCTTGATGCAAATTTACTTTGAACTTCTAGAGCCCAATACCAAATTGCAATCACATACACTTGAAAGTAAAATGTTGATAGAACATACCAATAGATCGATGGAAGACAAGCCAATAATATATTTATCCTTTTATCAAACAAAGATGAAGAGTGGTGGCGTTACGGCAATCAACAAGATGCTTCAACTAGCAAAGTCTCCTTTAGGTCAGCCAACCAAATGTGTCACACAACCTCAAGACAGCTCATCAAAATGTTGCATCAAGAATGCTGCCTCAAAACCCTGCTGCATCAAGACGCTGCTCCATGAGAAGCCCTAACGCTGCACCATGAGAAGCCCTAACGCTGCACCATGAGAAGCCCTAACACTGTACCATCCGTGAGAGAAGAGAATGCCTCCAAAATGAGTGTGTTGAAATGACCTCCAAGTCTCCAATATATATCCATCTATGGGGGTGTGACACATCTATTGGGGCTCCAAGCCGACATTGCAAATCTGGCTGACCTTGCACATAAGTGGAATAAATTCAAAATACATGTTCTGCTCATCCGATCAAGATGATATTTAGATCAATCTTGCACCTCTCCAAAAGAGGAATCCAATAAAAATATTGGCATCATCATCTGAGCAGTACAACATGGAGTTTGGACCTAGTTGCCCAAAATTAACACTCCCTCTCAACTAGAGAGAACTCCATCCACCAGTGCCATCCAAACATCGTGCGTCATCCCGCCGTAACTTGCTTTGTTGGCTTCTTTATTTCAAACGGTGAGTCACAAAGACATCACTCCCAGTTGACCCGAAGTCAACTTAGAGGTCTGAAACCTTTATAGGACTCAAAGGAGTTTCATACTAACCCAAAGTTAGTTTAACTGACCCGAAGTCAATTGGAGGTCCGAAACCTCACTTGGACTCAAGAGAGTCATATACTAACCCGAAGTTAGTTTAACTGACCCAAAGTCAGTTGGAGGTCTGAAACCTCACTAGACTTGATCCCAGATCAAGTGGTTGGACATGTGCCATCCTAGACATAGAGAGTATGGCAATCTATGATGCGTCCATCGGTCTTGCTATCAGTCTTTATCCACATTTCCCACCTCATTGGCCAAGATGAGAGGTACTTCCCATGAGTCTGAGACTCCATGAGTAGGATGCATACGAGGCACAGATCAAAGAGAGGTGAACCAACTCAATATCTTCATAGTGGGGCAGAAGCACACCAACAAGGTTCAGTAAGCCTAGCCCTGTGGTTGCTTATAGCTCCAAGAAGCTATCCCCAAAGCCCCCTGGAGCTCCCAGAGCTCATCGTCCAACAGGAACCTCAGCATAGGGTCGATCCACGATTCCAACATTCTCAAGGAAGGTTAGGAACTTGAATTTCCCCAGGGGCTATGTGAGAATATCCGCGACCTGCTCATCAGTTCCTATATGATCGAGCCTTACAGTGCCTCGTTGTACCATATCCCGGATAAAATTGTACCTAATATCAACATGCTTGGATCGATCGTGGAACACGGGATTCTCTGACAAACGAATCCCACTCTGGTTATCACAAAGGATAACGGTGGTATCTAGCACATGCCCGAACAACTCGCTGAAGAGCTTTCGCAGCCAAACAGCTTCACAACAGGCCATACACGCTGCAATGTATTCGGCCTCAGCGGTGCTCAAAGCCACCGACTTCTGCTTCCTGCTCATCCAAGATATGAAAGCAGAACCAAGTGTGAAGCAGCATCCAGATGTGCTCTTGCGATCCACCACACTGCCAGCCCAATCAGCATCAGTATATCCACGGAGTCTCAAACTCCCAGCAGTGTATCTCAGCCCATGGTCTATCGTGCCCCAAAGATATCTCAAGAGTTTCTTGGCACCAACCCAGTGAATGTTATGAGGATCAACCATGTGTTGACTCAAAGTGTTCACTGCAAAACATACGTCCGGACAGGAGTTCACTAAGAACATCAATGCTCCTACAAATTGACGATACTCGATAGGATTTCCCAATGCAGGCCCATAAGCATTTCCACACAACTTCTTAAAGTTGAGCTCCATCGATGTCGACACAAACTTACAGTCCACCATAACAAAACTTTCCAGCAGCTTCACAATATATTTTCCTTGAGAAAGGAAAATCTCGCCAGGTCTCTACCAGACCTCCAAGCCTAGGAAGTAATGCATCAGTCCTAGGTCTTTCATCTCGAGCTCAAAAGCTAGCTCCCTCTTACACTAATGAATGAGAGGGTCAGTACCTATCAAAAAGAGATCGTCCACATAGAGAACCAAAATGAGAGACCTTTCACTATCAACCTTAAAATAAAGGTTCGGATCAGCATTACTTCGAGTGAAGCCCAGCTTCATCAAGTAGCTATCAATCCTCTCTTACCAAGCCCTGGGTGCTTGCTTCAACCCATAAAGGGCTTTCTTCAATCTACATACATGAGAGTCTCTATCCTAGACTTCGAACCCCAAAGGTTGCTTCACATACACCTCTTCCTTTATCGAACCATGTATAAAAGCGGTCTTCACATACATCTGATGGAGACTCCATCCTTGCGTTGCAGCTCGGGCAATAATAGATCGGATGGTGGTATAGCAGGCCACATGTGCAACTATATCATCATAATCTATGCCTTCCTTGAGATCATAGAAGCACTTTAGTAGTCCTCAACTTCTTGTATATCTTGACAAAGAAGATGTTGATCTTACTCCCTCTGAGACTGAAAAGATGAGACATATACGATAGAGGAAAAATCACAGACATATCTCAAGGCCACGATCTTCAATTCTTTGAGTTTAACCTTTTCTTCAAGTACAATTCCATTCCTGTTGATCTGAGCCATACCGTAGGTGTGAGAAGTACAGGATTCTCAGAATCCTCTTCTGCAATATGACAGGACTCACTAAAGAGTTAACTCACATGGCTGACTTCTTTCGATGTACAGCCTAAACAATTCTTCCAGACTTTGGTCTTAAGATGAATTATATATAGGATAACAGTTCAGTAGGTGATAGATTTCATCTTCTTGGATTAAGCTGCGTGCTGGAGAGAAGCGTTTACCCTCTACTGCATGTGTTGTTCGAGCTAGGGTTACACACTCATGGAGGTGTTGGGCACGCCCCATGTGTCTCACCCTCCCCCTCCACCACCATCTTCAGCTGATGCTTTCAACCTGTTGCTGGCATCCCTGCCAAAGAAGAAAAAATGCGAAGCTACTAAGTTCGTAAAGAAGCTTGACGATATTCCCGAAATTTCTCTTCCCCCAGAAACTCCGATCCAGGTAGCTCTGTCTCTGGCAGATCATGCCCTTGTTGGCCAGTTCACAGGACTCTGGCCCTCTCCAAAATCCACAGAGAACTGGGTCATCAAGAACTGGGCACCATTGATTAAGAACAACGTCACCTCTTATTTCTTGGGGAGAGGGTTCTTCCTGTTCGAATTCACTTCAAAAGACGCCAAGGATCTGATGTTGCAAAACGGCCCCTACTTCATGGGCCCTCAGGGCCTGTACCTTAACAAATGGACGTCGGATTTCGACCCTGTTGTCGATGTTCCAACGGCGCTCCCGGTGTGGGTTAGGCTTCCAAATCTTCCATTCCATTGTTGGAACTGGGAGTCTTTGAAGCACATCGGCAATGCCCTTGGGAAATTCATAGATCGGGCGAACAATAAGGACCAATACGACTACACCAGAATCTGCATGGAGGTAGATCTAGAGGTGGGTCTTCCAAAGGCCATAAAAATCAATGTTGGAAGTTGGACCCATGTGCAGAAACTTGACTATGAACAGCTGCCTTTCAAATGTCGGAAATGCCATGTCTACGGTCCCTTTGCCAGAGGTTGTCCGTCCAATTCCGAGGCAGAGAAAGGGAAGGAGGAGGGCTAGAATCAGATCAAGCGTTCCAAGACTACTCATAAACCCCATAAGTCTGGTGCCCCTAATGGCAAAGGCCCTCAGTCGGCCCCTACCCAGCAACCCCCTCCCAGGATGGGGCAAGAAAACAAATTTGGACCTCTAAGCTCGCAAATAGAGGAAACTCAGGAGGCCGAGATTCAAAAGACTATCTCCCCAGACAAAGGCACCCCCTTCTCCTCATTCAAGGGTGTAAGTGCACTGTGCTGCAGAAAGCTCTAAAGGAAAACCCCCAGAAGCTGAGGAGGAAGATCAAGAATCGAAGGACTCAAGGGAGGAAGGAGCATAGTTTTAAAACCAGCCCGATTCGAATCGAACCAGGCTTGGTTGACCGAGCCGAAAGGCCTACCGGTCTAACCAGGTAGATGAAATGGCCAGTTGGCTGGTTTGTTACCGAGCCAGCCGGTTTTTTGACCGACTCGGCCGACCAGGCCTGGTTCGAGTTAACTCGGCCTAGTCAATCCAGCCGGCCGATGGGCCCAAAAAATTGAAAAAAACGGAATTAAAACTCAAATTAATTATGCTGTTAGGTTTTTTTTAGGTTTTCTAACCCCTTTCCATCCTATTTAACTAACCCAACCCGTCTCAATACCTCACATCTTTCTCATTCAATTTGCTTGAGCATTTGTGAGGGTTTTCTGAAGAGTTGTGGAGTTGGTTTTTGGAGCAGCTTCATGGTAATGTTAAATTCTTAAAGTAAAAGGATGAAAATGAAGATTAAAGAGAATGTCACTTTTACTTAAATTTTTAACATTACCAGGAAATGACTCAGGATGTTTGAGAATGGTTCCAACCTCATTGGATTTCATATGGAGAAAGTAGAATTTTAGATCTCATTCAAAATCCAGCAGACTTATCAGTTTTTCAGGATTTCAGGATTGGGTTATTGCAATGTTTCCATCGAATTTTGTCATGTATTAGGGTATGGAACTCGTTTTAATCAAGAGCACCAATCCCTCTATGTACCTTGATGACATGATGTTAGTGACATTGGTTATGTTTTTTGTTTTGATCTCTATATCATCATCTTGTATTGGACAGTGCACTAGGTGCAATTTTGATATAATGGATATATTCATGAGCCTACTTTGATCATATGTTGTCTTTTGTGACTTGTCTATATTGTAATGCTTTGTGTTTGGAAACATGAATAAAAATCTTTAAATTTATGTTTTTGTACAAAAAAATTAATATTTAATGTATTTTATACAAAAATCGAGTCATTGAAACACCGAGTCAACCAAGTCATTACCGATTCAGAGTCTGAGTCGGAGTCGACCCTCGGCCTGGTAGCTGATCGATTCCGTTTTTTAAAACTATGGGAAGGAGAAATAGGGGATTCTCAAACCTCTGTCAAGAGATCCACAAGAGGACGCAAGACCGACCGGGAAAAAGAGAGCAGGAAACATGCAAAGACAAGCTTCAGGGCAGCCAACCAACCCTCGAGAAGCTACCAGCAAAAAATCCGAAGATGACGAGAAACCAGTCCCAAGGCTCCAAGGGAGCCCATCAAAACAAAAGTAAATGATGAAGGTTGTCTCCTAGAACTGTAGAGGTATGGGGAGCAGAGCCAAAGAAGAAGCCATAAGAAATTTAATAAGGATAGAGGCCCCTGACATACTTCTCATTCAAGAGACCAAAATGGAGGACTCAGTCTTTCTGCAAGCAAGTAAGAAAATTTGGAACAAAAGTGGAGCGAAAGCAGTCTCAACCCGTGGAGCCTTGGGAGGGTTGGGCACCCTCTAGAATGCTAACAAGTTCTCGATAATTTGAGACCCTAAATACTCATTGGTTGTTTTTAAAAATGCAGCATCTCGTCACAAAAGAGATCTTTTGTCTCTTCAATGTGTATGTCCCAGTTAACGCTGGGGAAAAAAGGCCTGCTGGGATTCCATAAGAACCCTGGCAGATCTAGTGAATCTGAAAAATATCATCATAGCCGGTGACCTCAATCTCACTCTTCTTTTGGTAGAAAAGAGAGGTGGCAGCATTGTTCGAGATCCGGCAAGGGAATGGGCAAAGGACCTTATGCAGGACTGGGACCTGCTAGACATCAAGCCTTCTTCTGGTAATTACACTTGGTCCAATAGAAGAGTAGGTCCAGGTCATATCGCTGCAAGGTTTGATAAATTTTTCATTCAAAGCTCCTTCCTTCTCCTAGGGTTAGAGGCTAGAATGCATATTCTGCCTTGCAATGTTTCTGATCACAAACCCATCAAGCTCGAGCTCCTGGCTCACCTCAATCTTGGACCAATCCCTTTCAGATTTAGCTCTCTTTGGGTCAAGGAGCCTGACTTCATGCACATGGTCAAGGAAAGTTGGATGCAGCCTGTTAATGGCTCCCCTTATTTTGTTTGAGAGGAAAAACTCAAAAGAGCGAAAGCTGCCCTGAAAAGCTGGGCAAAACTCTGCCCAACCCTACAACCGAAAGAAAATAAATCCAAAGCATGTTAGATCTCCATCAACTGCAGTCGGAAGATGCTGATATTTCTAAAGGGACTCTAGACAAAGAGGCCCATCTTCAGCAGAATTTCCATAAGGCATGCCTGGCCGAGAAAGAATATTGGAGGCAAAAATCTTGTAGCCTCTGGCTTAAATCAGGGAACAAGAACTCCTTTTTTTTTCACAAGCAAGCCCAGGCCAGGAAATGCTCAAATTCCATCGTTGAAATCAAGGAAGAGACTATCATTCATAAGGACTTTGTAAGCATCAAAAGAGCACCCTTCCTTCATTTTAAAAATCTGTATAACGAGGAAATGGAATTGGGCTAGAACTCTAATCTTCTGGATGTGGTTTCCCCCTCAATTACAGCCGAGATGAATCAAATGTTAGAAGCTAAAGTCACCAAGAAGGAAGTTAAGGACGCCCTCTTTGCTATGGACCTTGACAAAGCCCCAGGACCGGACGAATTCACAGCCATATTTCTCCAATCCTGTTGGCAGATTGTGGAAAAGGACCTCTTTAAAATGGTTTTAAAATCCCAAGTATGTCAGAAAATCGGAGGCAGTACAAACTCCGTGTTCCTTGCCCTTATCCCTAAGGAGAAAGGAGCCAATTCCTTCAACAGATTTCGCCCGATCTTTAACTAAGGAAGGGGGATACCATGGGAAAAATATCCCAATCTCCCTCAAGAAAAAAAAGGGTTATTTTATTATTGATTACAAGTGAAGAAAACAGCCTTTAAGAAAGTTGCCCAAAAGGAGATCCTTCTATGAATAAAGAGCTTGGAAAAGGGCTTAATCTCCTCAAAAATTGACAACACAACTTATGGAGAAAACTTTCATAAAATGAAATTTCAAGGCTCCAAGGTCCATGGCAAAGATCAAGTTTGTTGTTATCCCAAAGGTGCTTACGACCTCCCTAAAATCAAATTTTGAAGTAAGGGAAGCCTTTGCATGCAAGGAGGATCAATTGTCTCTTGCCGTATTTTCCTCAAGCTCCTCGCTTTTCACGCTCAAGCTTGCGGGCTGGGAGAGAAAATCAAAGGTTAGGCTGAAATAAAGAGGATTTAAAATACAAATTAATGTACAAAGGCACTAGCTCAAGAAATGGGAGCGAACCCCCATTCTTGCCTAGTTTAAAGAAACGTTCTTGAAGTAGCAAATATGACTTTAAGACACTCTACAAATGGAAATTTTTAGATTTTAAAAGTGGAAATAAATGATCAAGTAGCTAGAGAACGAGAAACTCCCTCTTTGTCTTCCTTTGATGCAAAATTTGGGGTTGAAAGTCGCTGAATCTTAGATCGCTTTGAATCTAGGAGTGAGTTGATCTATTTGAGACTTCTCCCATGCCCAGATGGATTTCCTGCACACAATACAAATAGATCGTCCCTACACACTTAAACAAATATCAGTGTGCAAAAGGATTAGAGCATCATAATGAAATAGATAAACCAAACATTCCTCTGAAAATGACTTGGCAAGCTAATTCCTAGAATAATACTCTAAATCAATGATACATGCAAGATAGCTTGCACGCATCAATCCAAGCAAGATGGCAAATATAAACTAATATTGATCAAACACAAACGAATTCAAATACAATAGTAATAGTATGGAAAGAAATCATCTCATAACGCCAAGAGAACATTTGCTAAATAGCCCCAAAGTCTTGATTTTATTGATATACAAAAAATGGCAGAGTTTCCTCAAGTCCAATAGCTCATAACATGATACAATATGAGAGCCCATGGCTCCATTATATAGAAAGTTGGGAGAAAATCCCAATGCAGAACCGTATGTCAAGTGGTGAGAGGGAGGAGATCATAAGGCAAATTCGAATTTGATATGTGGAGCTCTATTGCCAAGTGTAAAAATCGTATTCTGGCAAGTGGACATCATTTTCTTCTTCTCTTATGTGCCAAATTCGAATTTTATGATGGAATGACAAGTGTATATGGTTGGTAACCCATGTGGAGCCAATTTTCCAAAAAAATATCCACTAAATATTCTCCCATATCCTCCCAAATATGCACTAACTTCACAAATTCGAATTTCCAAGTAAGCAGCTCTCATTTAATGCCGGAAATTCAATTTTATTTGAGCACATGTCTTTTCCTTGATTTTAGGAGTCCACATCACCTTGAGACTTCACTTAACTCCTCCATAATTTTCCACCTCATTTAGCACGTGTGGATATTTATTTTTCTCCATTTATTTAATTTCTAGCTTAAATAATTGTCAGATTTCCACTAAACTTAGGAAATGTGGGTTTTGAAGGTCCAGAACTCATTATTAACCCCTCAAAGTGTGTCATTGTAGAAAGTTGAGGGTGAGAGGTGTAATTTTGATTACTCATACCCCATACAACTTCTCTACACAACACTTATTACAATCCAATTACAAATTTAAGTGTAGTTTTTGACCTGTAGGAAATCTAAAAAATTAAAAAATCACTACTTAGACCTAACCAAATTCCACAAAATTTTGTGTGTGATCTAGTATGGTAATACACATTGACTCTAGACTCTAAGATGCGTTAGGGGCTCAACCTTAAAGCCGTCACCCCAGCTTTGGGGTAATGCAATGAGTGAAAAAACCTAGAAAATTATTCGCCGCTAAAAAGAAGGAATAATTAACCAAGTAAAAATAACACTCCAAGGTGTACTCGCTTGCTGATCGAGTCCCAACATCCTAGGCCTCTTACAGACTCAATACTAACTCAAATTCATCATTACTAGCATCACTTATTACAATTCCCCGTAGGGCGTGGAATCTGTGCATCAGAGAAAAATGATGAGAAAACAGAAGTAGAGTTAAAAAACTTTGTTGAACTGATGATATCTAATGGTACAAATGTCTTTTGGTTCATCCTTGGGCATGGAGTCTCTTCATTATCATCAGGTGCCACTCCAGTGGTCAACAGAGCTTATATGCTTCTAAACTTAAAGGACACCGGCTTGAAGCAAGATTTCAAGACTCTTGAGGTATTTCATCCTTAGTTCAAGTTGAAGGAACATTCAACCATTAAGAGTCAGGTTGGTTTACTTTCAATAACTGTTTTCCAAGTCATATAAACAATCTGAAGACTTGCTTTCAACTAAGATCATTACTGGGCTATAATACAAATTTGTTTAGCAGTCATTTGTGCATCACTATTGGCTTGATCTGAAGCTATGACTTTATACTGTATACCACTGTTGACACCTTTGACATGTTTGATAATTTTGATAGACCAGTAACCATACAAATCTGGTGTGAGTTATAATCTGCCCTGGTACGCTTCCTTCAACAAATTAGAAGCTTTAACATCTGATTAATATATATATATGAGCCCAGAAATAAACAACAGTTTGTTCTAGATGATAAACCCCACCCTTATAATAATGAACTCGTTGGTGGCCTCTAAATAGGTGATAAATGTGAGCATAGCCAACAAGACAACTTGTGGGAATCTGGCATGACTTATCCCACAAGAAATAGAATTCTCCCACAGCACCTATGTTATATAGAGGACAGTATATGGTCCTGAAAACACATAGCTTCGACCTCCTGTGAAGAAATAGAACGTACAACTAGTAAAGATAGCTTACGGTCTTCTAAGAATACCCAAAAAAATTTGAATGTTCAGCACAGCATCTTCTATTTGTGACAGAGGCCATATAATTTTTCCAATCTCAATGTAGCGCAGGAATAAGAGTCTCACAAACTGATATCTTGTACAGCAAAGGGAAATTTCAAACTCTTTATATTGTGCACAATTCGACCTTGAAGCCCCTGCTAGAATACACAATGATTCGGCCCTTTAGAACATTAAATAATTCGTCCTTGAGATTGCTATGAAGACAAATAATATGAGGCCCTTCTCTCTGCATACAAATTGCTCACTCGCTTCTGCATAGACTCGTGGAGCCTGATCCAAACTGGAGAAAACCAAGGCATCAATCAGTTTATCAGATTGGGCTTCTAATCTTGGAGAAGAAATGAATCGGCCTTACTATATACTCCTCCCACTAGCTTCGAAATGGTAGATCCAGCCTTCATTAATAGCAACGAGATCATCCTTATAATACTCTTCCATGCAAATCTCTATTTGAATTGCAGATACAAACGTAGGGTAACTAGACCTGTGTCATCAAATCATAGAGTGTATCATCTTCATACAATCGTTACTACTAGAAAAAACTTCAGCAGTGATGTTCTGTGAATTGAGGTGATTCAACGATCTTTCTGAGATTGTTGAATTCAACCATTATTAAATAGGAGATTATTCCTTCTTCTTCACGCATTGGATTACGCACTAGAAGGCAGACTTATCCTTCGCTGTGGTATCCCTCGGCCCGCCTGAAATGTGAGATGAGGTGAATCCAAACAGACCTCCAAAACAGGTTGAATCTCAGCAGACATATAGTTTTGGTTAGGGCATACATCAGCCCTAACTAACAGTAGAAATACTGTGAAATCGCCTTCAAAGTACTCACTCTTCCTTGTTGTAGGTGCGGTCCAGGCTAGTCTAGAATATAGGCATCATATCCTTTATTTGACATATGTTATTCCCCTGTATTATTCATAGAGAGACTGCGGCCTGCAAGAAAAGGAGACGCTGTCCACAATTGCCCTTAAACACGGATTGCATAAGATCAGACTTCCTCCAAGCAACCTCGGCCTCTTGATTGAAGAACTCAGCTCATGAAAAAAAGACAAAACGAATCCCAAACAAGCCCTTGATATCTTCGTTGGAAATCTTCCTTATAAATAATTGCGAGGTCACAAGAAAAACTCCCTCAAGGTGGGCCACTGCCTCAAGTAGGGTTTCAAGCCTATTTCACTGCCTAGACTTCACTAGTTGTCCCTCGACACAGATTGGGCTTTGTCTTCTCCTTAGCTCCGATACCATGTTAATTTTCAAAGATGCTCTATGCTTGATGCAAATTTACTTTAAACTTCTAGAGCCCAATACCAAATTGCAATCACATAAGCATGAAAGTAAAATGCTGATAGAACATACCAATAGATCGATGGAAGACAAGCCAATAATATACTTATCCTTTTATCAAACAGAGATGAAGAGTGGTGGCATTAGGACAGTCAACAAGATGATTCAACCAGCAAAGTCTCCTTTAGGTCAGCCAACCAAATGTGTCACGCAACCCCAAGACAGCTCATCAAAACGCTGCCTCAAAATCTTGCTGCATCAAGACACTACACCAAGGATGCTGCACCAAGGACGCTACTCCATGAGAAGCCCTAACGCTACACCATGAGAAGCCCTAACACTGCACCATCCGTGAGAGAAGAGAATGCCTCCAAAATGTGTGTTGAAATGACCTCCAAGTCTCCAATATATATCCATCTATGGGGTCTGTGACACATCTATTGGGGCTCCAAGCCGACATTACAAATCTGGCCAACCTTGCACATAAGTGGAATAAAGTCAAAATACATGCTCTGCTCATCCGATCAAGATGATCTTTAGATCAATCTTGCACCTCTCCGAAAAAGGAATCCAATAAAAATATCGCATTATCATCTGAGCAGTACAACATGGAGTTTGGACCTAGTTGCCCAAAATTAACACTGCCCCTCACTAATGTAAAATCAACTCAATGTGATCTCTCTCGCTGCTCACTTGAGAAATCGATCTCTAGACTCTCTCGATGTGTTTTCCAAATGCCCATCGAAGTCCTTCTTATAATCTTCTAGTTGGATAACCAATGACCCAGATTAAAACACAATCAACGGCTTAGATCATAATGACTTGATCTCCATCTTTTTCTAGAAGTTTCACACCCAATTCTATTAATATACTTTAATTATTTTAATTCCCTATGTTTAGACTTAGGCTCCCATTACAAACTATTAATTATTTTAATAAAACCTCATCCAGGTGGAATTTCCCAAAACGCTTTCTGGGTATTTTGGAATACATGTGTCTAAACCTCCCTGCAAAATTTGAGACTTAGAGCACATCAGATGCTACCAAAAATCCACACCTTATACTCATTGGCTAGGGGAAAGACTCATGTGATCAGCATGAGCCATTTATTCCCTATGACACAAACGCATATTTTCATCAAGTTCTTATTCTCAATGCAGTGGTTAATTGTCACACTAGAATGGACAATCTAGGCATAATGAAATATAGGTTTCTCATGAAAAATTAGAATTTATTTTAGTTGCAACTCCCTCGTAACACCTGCCATAAACCAGCCATAGCAATGATGCATGAAAAGGACAAATATGCAATAATTTTTCCAATCATTTTGGATGTATGAATTACTGAGATAAGTGAGACTGTAGACAGAATCACTTGCACTTTTTTCATCCTTTAGAGGTCTTCCTAAAGCAACACGTAACAATAAACCCTTCCCTAACAATAGAGTAAGTCTCTTTGCTGGGACCAATCACCTATCAAATAAATAGAACAGAACAGTGACAAAACCTCCTAAAACCAGCTAATAAGGCAAGTTATTACCACCAACAGCCAAAAATTAATGTTGACTTGACCTTCCAAATAGTCAACAATTACTCGCAGAATCTGTCATTTGCAATCTAATGCTGCTTGGGAGTTTCCCAGGGTACTCTTCGCTCTCTTCTTCCATGTATATACTTATTACAACAAACCTGTATTCTTTTCCCAATCTAAGATAACATTGAAAGTGGGCCCCTTGGGGCATTTATAGCCCCTCAGATAACCTTTGAATTTTTGTAGAATTATCCAAACCTTCACTTCCAGTTCCTGCTTACATGGCACTCAAAGTTGTCCTCAAGCATAGGACACTCACTTTTGTCCTTATTAAATGCGTGCATTTTCTCTTTATTAGGCTTGTCTCTTCAAATCTCTATCTTTCGGATTTACTAGATCCCTTTCCTAGATTTTTTTCCCAAGTCCCTACTCCCCTTCATAACCTTGAGTGCCATCCAAAACATAAGGTCGGTCCAAATATTCTTAATATATAATAAGAGTGTAGACCCTCCAGCTTCTATGTGTTGGTGTACAGGATCTTCCAAAAGGAAGAAGGCAGACAATGACATATTAAAATCGTTTCAAGACAAAAACAAACCTTTTTGCATAACCTTCTAATTTCTAGACGTGTCTCAAATTCAAATGTCAAAAAGTTCAATTCAAACCAAAAACATGCTTCTTGCCAGTTAATCATCAATCTTTGCATGAACTTCATCGAGACACCAAAACTGACAAGGAAAAGCTGACAAAGAAAATGTAAAATTCACAAACCTCTGATGGTGCTGGGAAAATGAAGAAGCCTGCGGTTGGTGAAAATTCATTACCATGCCTGTTACAAATCATGAACCTTATCAACAACTAATATGATCTAAATTCTTTTTCAAGAATTAAAAATTACAAGGTTGGAAAAAATAAAAACATCGAGACAAACTTCACTTGACTCAAATGTTCAAATTGTGAAAGAAAACCTAATCTTGTTGATATTTAACTTTAGTTTTGAAAAAATGGAGCGACATGGTTCTTGGCTAAGTATGCCTCGTATAATTCGCAACAAGAAGAATAACATGGGAAACCAACACTCTGTGCAGTGGCAGGCTGGCAGATATACAAGCTTGCTATGTTCAACAGCAGTGGCAATAATGATAGATTAGAACATATTGGTAGGCTTGACAAAAATCCTTGAGAATGTGATATGAATAACATGAGAATAAGTCAACATGAAAGCATACCCAAGTAAAGGGTTATTAGACTTCAAATCATTGCACACAATAATACAAAAATTTTGCATAATAATCATAATCGTTATGGACCTCATTGGGAACCAATTAGTTAGGAATTAATTGAACAATAGAATTATTGAATTGACATAAGGCATCTTCACCATTGTATAAATGACATTTAAGATTACTAGGAATCACCAATCATTATTTAATATAATCTTTTACATTTATTAATGTGCCTTCACATATGACATGTTCCAAGTTGTATCAAATCCCAATCTATGCAAAATCCGCCACTTCGTCTCCACCATCGTCACAATCCCCAACACCATTGTCCATTGCCACACTACCTAGCCAAAGCCGCAGAGGACACTACCCACCCAGAAATCCACAGCCATGACACCTATTTGTCAATAATGTGCCATGAAGACACCACTATGTCATCGATTGGGCTTAGCCCAGGTGGTTCGGAGGAATAATTGTAGGGATAGGACAAATAGGAATTATGTTGATGGTCATAGGACAAATAGGAATTATGAAGTAGGGAATCAAGTTTTCATCCGCATCAGACCAAACAAAAGCACCATCCAGTTTGGAAAATGATCAAAGTTATCGCCCCGATTTATTGGACCATTCAAAATCCTGGGAAAAATTGGACTTGTCGCTTATCGTCTTGCACTGCCACCTCACTTGCATAAAGTTCATAGTGTATTTCATGTATTTGTATTAAGACATTACATAGCTGACAAATCTCATAACCTTCAATGGAAGGAATTGCAGGTATCAAACGAGGAAACCATTTTGGTCGAAGTTCGAACCATTACATATACTGGAACTTAAGATTCAACAACTGAGAAATTGCCTGGTAGACCAAGTTAAGGTCCAGTGGGACAAGTATAGCCTTGGATCGGCTACCTGGGAAGATACAAAGACCATATGTCGGAAATACCACAACTTGTGTTAATTTTGAGGAACTTAAAACTTTATTTTATATATACTTACTTTATTTTGAGTTGGATACTTGAGACTATTATTTGAAATATCACATTTAAAAATGAATTTTCATTTTTCTGGCACATGAATAACAATAAGAAATATGTTATTTGCTTAACTTTGTTGGTACATGGTATATGTTATTTGCTTAACTCTGTTGGTACGTGGATAAAATATGAAATATGTTATTTAATTAACATTGTTGGAATATGGATACCAATATGAAGTTTAGTATTTGATTAACCTTGCTATGAAATCTAAATCACGAATTATGTTATGGATAAAAATATTTATAATTTTATTTCATTTATGCATATCAACATGATTGATGAGATGGAAATAAAAGAATGACTACATTTTCATATGAAAGCTAACTTACAGATATATGGGTTGGACATGGCCAAGTACGTTATATCGTAGATAGCAACATATATGAATTACACAAAAAAATATATATTTAAATACGAATTGTTTTGAATATATTGATGCATATGTTATAACGTATGGACAAGTGTTTACATTGCAGATAGCATCGTTACCAAAATGACCATGTCATGACAAAATCTCCAAGAACAATTGAGGCTCAATGAGATTCCATGATAGAGTGTTGACCCTAGTCCTACTAGGAGGGGTGGAGGTGTTTCCCACCGTTTATCCTCCAAAAAAACCTGTAGTCATGGGAGGATTGTGCGAGTCATGCTCCCCTAGACGTGTGATGATGACTATCGGATGTCTACTGGCAAATCAGGTCGATATAGTCGACACTGTCATCCTTAGAGTCTATGAATGGTTAGATCAGTATATCTGATGCCATGGCATACTCCAGTAGAGAAAGGATAGGATGGGAGCGGAACAAATTAGGGAGGATAGGATGATTATAAGATAGCTTGGGAACTCAGCAAGAGTTGGGCATGACTATTATAGTTGTAAAATTTTAAATGTTCAGAATACATATTTTAAACGCCCTCACATTAAACAAAAAATCAATTATAAAACACAATTCTTACGTGATTATACTAATCACTAAATAATTACACTTTGACATTTTATATAAACCCTAACTTCGGGACGAAGTTTTCTGAAGGGAGGGTGTATGTAATGACCCACCGACAATTTACAAACAGAACGTGAATATTAGCATGCATACGAGACATGCATATGATAGCTACATATGCATGTACAACATGTATTGAATTAGTATATGTGCTAACCATTTAAGAAAAGTCCAGTGAATGAATTATTGACATATTAGGTAAATACCTAAACTCACCAGAATCTAAATAAAATATACTTACGAAATACTTGTTATACCACCATCATAAAATAACTAGTACATTATTCAAAATATATAAATACAAAATATTTTAATTAAATAAAAGAAATTATATAATATATTTTATATCAAATGAAAAGAACTATGTAAACCTATTAGTTCTAGATTAAATTATTAAAGTTTAAAAGGGAACTATATTGTTAAAAAAAAATAATCTCTTAACTGAAGGTTAAACATTAAAAGGGGTATAATATAATAAAATTTTAAATAAATTTTAATGAAAAAGGAACTACGTAATTCAGTTTGATATCACTTAAAAATCTTATAAAGTTATGAGTGTCAAAATAAAAACACGGCTACCTCTTTAAATCACTGTGAGGAGCCACATAATGGACAGAGGGTGAGAATCCTCACCTCAAAGCCAGGGTGATGGAGGATGAATGAACGGTGGTTCTAAGAAATAAAAGGAGAAGGGAGTGCGACGAAGAAGGGGTCTTTTGCCTTTGGAGCACAGTGCAGGAAGGAGGAATTTACAATAAAGAGCCACAAATAGAGCAGACTTGATTGTTCTTGAAGTTTTTGGGCATGGGGGCCAAATTACTTCAAATTTTGAGGTACTTTGGAGCTGGGTACCGAGATTGTGCCCAGTTTGGCAGGGAGATCTTGGTATTTTGGTACCAGGAGCAAATTTGGAGCAACGACAGCCCGGGATCGACCTCACAGCGAGAGTCAGGTATGTACTGTGCATGTAATTGGAAAATTGTGTCTTAAGATGTCATTGTGTGAATAATTAAGCTTCAATCTGTCAAACTTGTAATTTTCCCGAAAATAGAGCTTTATAGTCAAGGGTCTCATTCTTTTTCAAGCTTTATCAGGATCTTCATATCTTTCCCATGAAGATATCATAGTCAAATCTTCTAATCCTTGGATGTTAATTCTAGTCTTCTCCATAGTTGCATTTTTCATGATCTCTTCCTTTCTTTTTTCACACATTTCCTCCTAGGAACTTTCAATTTTGTCAACCACCACATATTTCATATGAGGACATATTATGTTGATTTTATCTAGTCAATTTGTGAAACATGCCTTTATGCATCCTTTCACAGTAAGAGATCCTTTCTTTTGATCATGCTATTGAGGTAGAGCACTCAATTATGATATTTGCAACCATATGACATGACTCCATCAAGTACAAGCATAAATACTTCATCTCTTTCTTTTGGTCATCTATACTTCCTTCGACATCTTCCTTGATTGAAAGGACTTCAATCCTTTGACCTGCTTCACTTCTTTTGACATCATACCATCATCCCATGAATCCCATACAAGTTGGAATTCCCGGCAAGACACTTGCTTCTTCCAATAGGTGAACCTTCTAATGAAGATTCCAACGGAGGATCTTGATCATCCTCATCCTGTAAATGCTCAACCTTCTAATGAAGATTCCAACGGAGGATCTTGATCATCCTCATCCTGTAAATGCTCCTTTTGAATGATGTATGATGAGCTCTATACAAGATGACTTTCTTTGCCCCATAAGTACTCCTTATGCTTCTAGTGAGGTTACCAAGAGCTACATCCTTCTGTAGTTGACATCCACAGACTTTTGTTTCGGCTATGATGTTACGAGCTCTTGCTTTCAATCATATGCTTCTATGATGTCATCTCCTAACATGATGCATCCTATCATGCTTCTAATGATTTCTACCATGATAGTTATAGAAAAACAGAAACTTGAAAACAACTAGGTGAGGAAGACTTATTTCAACAATAGTAGAGATCTTTTAGTTCCTCCATCTTGAATTTCTTCTTTTCAGCTTCTTCCACTTCTTCAATGATATGGGCTTCTTCTCTTCTTTGTTTGTCGTTGTCCTTCTTGAGCTTAGGACAATCTCTCTTGTAGTGTCCATATTCTTGACGTCCATAGCATTGGCTCTGCGACATATTGATCTTCTTTTTCTGAGGACCAGATTTGCCAAATTTCCCTGCTCCTCTTGACATGACAGAAAATGTTTGAACCTGCTCATCTGATCCTCTATGACTTTTTGCCTTCAACTTGTTTTCTTCAATCTTGCATAGTGACCACAAATTATTGAATGGGATAGCTTGAACTTGATTCCTTATTTGTGATGCTTTAGTGAGACAAGTAGATATCCCTTCATTCTTTGACGCTTTCAACTTGTACAGTTCAGATCTTAGTGATATGACCTTTCCCATCATCCTTTCAGAGAATAGTTCTAATAGCTTATCAATATCTCTTTTGATGTCTCCAACTCTGCTACACAGGGGATGAGGGAATCCTTGATGGATTCTATAAGAATCCTTTGAGCCCTTAGATCCTTTTTCATATATTTAGATAGAGCTTGTCCTTCAGATGATTTGGAGACTTTGCCATTGACATGATTAATAACTTCATTTTCTTTGAGCACTAAGTCTATCCTCCTTTTCCATGCAAGGAAGTTTGATGACCCAACCAACTTATTGTTTTCCTTGCAAAATGAAGTCATTTTACTAGATTTAGTTATATAGATAAAAAAAGTTTACTTGTCAAGTGAAGATGAACTTCTTCAACATGATGCCCTTGATGATGATGACTTCTTGATGATGCCTTGATGTCTTTGATGATGACAACGCCTTTGATCTAGCTTTCCTTGGATGAGTAGTCTTCAAGATGCTTCAAATCGAAGTCCTTCCTTTCTTGAGCAGAGACATGGTCTTTTGAGTATTCTTCCTTGAGATGATGATTTGAGCGAGGATCCCAAGAATGATTTAACTGTGAACTTCTTCTTTGATCGATCTAGCGTTTTGACACTTCCTTCAAGATAACGAAGTAGCCTTTATCTTCAAATTGCCTTGGAGATGAGAGGACCTTCTTGATTCTTTGATACCCTTGATATCCTTTTAGAACCTTGATCTTTGAGAGCTTGAGTGTCCCTTGTTGAGTTGCCCTTCCTTGACTTGTTACCTTAGCTATGATACCATGTTGAGAAATCTAGGGCAGAGATATTGGATAATTTCTCTTTTAATGATAACTGCTTGTGAGGACTTTTTACTTTTCTTAATTAGGTTATTCTTGTACTTGATTATTGTTACGTGTTCTTCTTCATTAAACAGCGATCAAGCCATAAAGAACAATGAGACAAAGGACACAAGATGTAGGCGATCAGCCAGGGCCAAAACCTCTCCAACCTGAGAGGAAAACCCACAAGAATTCTTCTTCTTATAGAATCTTCAATTAACAAATTTCAAGACCTAGACCCTTGACCAAGAGCCCTTCCAAGACCAAGTCAATGCTTCTTCTTTGAGTAGCTCCTCTTTCTAGCAACTTTGACTTATCCTGCAACTACACCTTCGACTAGCCCAAAAACTGCAACTTCAACTTCCCCAGAAACTGCAACTTCGACTTGCCCAAAGACTTCAATTTTGAGTTGCCCAGAAACTGCAATTTCGACTGCCCAAAAACTGCAATCTCGACTGCAACCAGAAAATGCCACTTCGACTGCAACTTCGATTTGCCGAGAAACTGCAACTTCTCTTCTTCGCTTGGGTATATCCTTTCTTCTAGAGAATTTGGCTTTCAGAACAACTCTTCTTGGTGACCTAACTTTACTTCTGCAACTCGGCTTCACTGTAATAATATGTGCCCTAATTCCTCCGCACATGCGGAGAGAAGTAGCCCAAAACAAAACCCAAAAAAATTGACATCTTCTCCTTCTTTCGACCTCCTCTTCTCCACACTTCTTTTCATCTTTATGATCGAACTAGAGTGAGTGCGAGTGTGTTCTCCAAATGAGGCCGAGTGCCCTATATATAGGCTTCCTTGAGCCTCCTATTAGGCCGACTTGTTGCTCCATTAGGCCGACTTGATGCTTGCATGATTGACTTGGTCTTGGATGGTCTTTTGAATCAAATAATTTTCTTACAATATGTAACATGCCCAAATGGGTCATTCACACATGACAATTACTCATTCATACAAGACAATGACTCAATGACTTTATAACAAACCTAGAAGCACTCAATGGGTGCTTTGCCCTACTAAAAAAAAAAAACTCGAGCATGAAACCCATGCCTCAAGACTCACAATAATAAATTTAGTTTTCTCTTTTCATTAAATACATAAAATCATGATTTCATCTATCATTATGAACTTATGAAGACCGAACCTAGTTAGATATTTCAACATTTACCACATGGTTATGGTCTATAGAGTTTGTAGGTGGTCTTTGCTTTGGTGCAATATTACTTTGACAGATCTCATGCATGGCAATCACATTTTTGACAGCTTTCACCTTTCTAGAAGCAATATGTAGTTCCCAATGCAAAGTGGCCACATTGGTCAAAAGTCAACTTAGTCTCAGATTGTTCAATTTGATGGGAGGAGTCCATGGAGAGACATGGTTCTTGGCTAAGTATGCCTCTTACAATTTGCAACAAGAAGAATAATATGGGAAACCAACACTCTTGTGCAATGGCAACCATACAAACTTCCTATATTCAACAGCAACGGCAATAATAATGGATGAGAACATAAAGGCATATTGGTAGGTTTGACAAAAACCTTTGAGAATGTGATATGAATATATAACATGGGAATAAGTCAACATGAAAGCATACCCAAGTAAAGGGTTATTATATTTCAAATCGTTCCACATAGTAATGCAAGAATATTGCATAATAATCACAATTATTATGGACCTCGATGGGAACCAATTAGTTAGGAATTAATTGAACAATAGAATATTGATTTGACATAATGCATCTTCACCATTGTATAAATCACATTTAAGATTATTAGGAATCACCAATCATTATTAAATATAATCCTTTAAGTTTATTAATGTATCTTCACAGATGACATGTTCCAAGTTGTATCAAAGCCCAATCTATCCTATGCAAAATCCACTACTTCCCCTCCACCATCGTCACAATCCCCAACACCATTGTCCACTGCCACACTACCCAGCCAAAGTTGTAGAGGACAACACCCACCCATAAAGCCACAACCATGACACTTATTTCTCAATATTGTGCCATGAAGACACCACTATGTCGTCAACTAGGCTTAGCCCAGGTGGTTGGAAGGAATGATTGTTATCCTCCCCGCCCAAGTTCAATTCCTGCATGTAACATGTTAAGCTCTCAACATGTATATCATTGTAATGGCCTTAAGCCTTCCTATTCACTGGCCTTTTGTCATGTTACTCCACATGTCAACATGAGTACATAAAAAAATTTACAACATTTTATCACCAACATTATAATTCCAAGGTCACAAGTCAAAGCATTGTAACAACCATGTGAGGTTTTGCAGTAAGTATCCCAAACCTGTGTCTTTTTCTTGAATCTATATCTTGATTTTTTGGTCGGACCATGGCTAGTCCCTTATAGCTCACGTCGGTTGCCTTTCATCACGTATAAGATTGGAAAGCCTTAGGTGATCCTCATTAAGGACTCAGGGTTTTATGGGAACCTACTTTTGTAGGGGTGATCACTGGTGTATGGCCTAGCTTGAGCCAAACTGTACCTATGTCTCTACACATGGTTATGGCCTATAGAGTTTGTAAGTGGCCTTGGCTTTGGTGCAATATTACTTAGATAGTTCCCATACATGGCAATCTCATTTTTGACAACTTTTGCATTTCTCAAAGCAATACAAAGTTCCCAATGCAAAGTGGTCCCGCTACTCAAAAAGTCAACTTAGTCTCATATTGTTCAATTTCATGAGAGGAGTCCAAGTCACCTTCAATTTTTCCAATCAGAAGTGGCAGTGGCTAGTTAGAGCTTCGTCAAACTTTGTCCACAATTCAAACAAATTTCTAGGTGGCAAAATAGGGAGAGCATTTGGCGGATTTTCACATGCATTACGTCAAAAGTTGTCTACTCAATGAGAGGAACAAAACCCACATTACAAATTTTCTAAATCCTAAAGGGCGTTAGAGATCATCCACTTGGGTGTGATGACATGGGAGGACAGGTTTCTGGGTGGCATAACAGCGGCAATTATTGACGGAATTTGACATGTAATATGTCAAATTTGGTCTACAAAACAGGAGGAACCAAAACATGTGTCAGTTTCTCCAAATTCCCAAGGGCATGAGAGATCCAACACAAGGTGTGATGACATGGAAAATAGTGATGATGTGGCAACAAAGGGCATAATTTTTTCAAACAAAGCAAGACCCAAATGAAATCAGGTTGAGTTACAGCGAAACCTAGGTAACATAATTGGAAAATTTACCAAGACATTAGAGAACTAGAAAAAGGTGACTAGGTCAATTTAGTATAAGAAAAAAGTCAATGTTCCATGGGGACCCGTCCCCTAGGGTGGGGGGCATGCTCCCTATGAAAATTCCTTGAAATGCTGCAACTAGAAATTATTCTTCTAACTGGTTAGATATTAAGCAGTTTATTTGCTAACGGAAAGAACGAAAAATTCACACTACAATTCTTCACAAATAAAAATTATGTTGCGGAAATAAAAATGTTGGAAACTGAGAAATGTTAGCACACACAAAAATTGTGACACCATTATTTTTGGACAATTGTCCCTGAAAAATCCAAAGTGGGAAAACCGGTGTAGCAGTGAGGGTTTTTATTATTATGTAGCAGCTGAATTTTTTAATACAATAAAATGTCGCCAAACTGGCGATTCTATCCAAGAGAAATACACTCAAAAATATACTTAGGGATTTTACCCTCTCTCCGAACAATCCTAGCACTTTACTGCCTCTGAAAATTAAGTCATCCACCCTGCTCTACGCAGGCCCTACATCACCCTAGCACAGACCCTCTCATGCTCAACCCAAAACTCCTGCTAATCAAGTCGTCTCGCCTGCTGCTAACTGGGAAACTCTCCCCGACGCTCTGGAAAATCTTCCTGAATAAAAACGAGTTTCGCCTCAGCCAAATCGAACTGCTTTGCTGAAGCAACTGCGCAATCCCTATGCTGCTTCTTGGAGAAAAAGATTTGCCTCCTCTTTATGACTCTCTAGAACTGGAAAACTTCCTCTGGATCATTGTTGACCTCTCCTACCAACTGCTACTCACCCATTGGCTCGACCTCCATTGTTGAATCACTCCTGCTACTGGGAATTCGACATGCCTGGGCAACTGAGTATTTGCACTAGTGTCTCACTTGTGCGTCCTTCTGGCTCGAACTTCCATCCCTTACTTAATCTTTGCAATTGGGTAGCTCGATCTACAAAGGAACCCGCACACTGAGTGTGTTCTCCATCTACCCATCGACCTCTTCTTATAATCTCTAGTTGGGACTCCAACGGCTAAGATTATTTCCAAGTCGATCCATGTAAGTTTCTAGAGAATTCACACCTTTCTTACTTAATTACTATTAATTAACCATTTTTCCTAAGTTAGACTTAGGAAAAATTTAAATGTTGGTCAATTAATTTAATTGAGTTATCTCTAGGTGGAATTTCCAAAAACGATTTCTAGGTTTTGGAGAACTCGTGTGTTTTAGCCTCTCCACAAAGTTTCGAGACTAAAACACCTCCGATGCTACAAAAACTAACACTCCCTCTTAGCAAGGAAGGTGTTCTCCAACTCTAGTGTTGCACTGCTGCTACAAAACTGTCTCTGTAACATCATCCCGTATATGTTGCTGATGTTTGACAACTGTAGCTACCTGCCACTGTCCACCAACTACGCACAACTTTGGTGATGCATTTGTGTTGCTGCTGACACTACACAGTACAACCTGTATTGTTGCCAACTCTACATCTGCACTGCAACTCACTCTCAACTATTGTTGTTGTTGCTGCAACAAAGAAGCATCCAAAATACTGAATCAACTGTGGCTCTGTGTTGCAACTGTCTCCTAGGTATCTGAATGCTACTAGCCTCTGCACTTTCTACTGGGGAATTTGTGTTGTTGTTGATTCTGCATTGTGACACCCGCACTGCTATCAACACAGCCCTATGCTCCTCAGCATTTGACTGCAACTGTCACTCTGAAACTGATTGCAACCACTGACACTAATCCTCCTGCTACTGAACATTGCGGGCCCCTGTAGCAAGGTAATGATCCATGAGGAGACACCATCCGATGCTCACCTCGATGGACCCTGCCCAACCCTCTGCAACTTTGAACTCTGATCTACTCAAGACGTTCATGGACAATGTGGTTGTTGTGCCTACAGATCCGGATCAAAATAAAAAGTACAAGTCCAATATGGCAAAGGCCAAGAGACTAATCCTTGATGATGTCAGGGATCATATAGTCTCTCATATAGCTAGCAAGAACACAGCCAGGGAGATATGGGAGGCCTTGGCTCTGCTATACAGAGGAACTTCTGAGTAGCGAGAGATGTACTTGAAGTAGAAGCTCCAGATGATCCAGATGCATAAGGGGGAGCTCATTGCTCCATTCTTAACGAGACTTCAGGAAATTCGTGGCAAGTTGGCAGCCGTGGGATCCACCCCAACTGCTACAACTATGGTGAGGTTGACCCTTAACGTAGTCACCAAGGAGTGGCAAGTTTTTGTCTAAAATATCTTGGGCAGGGCAACGCTTCCTAGTTGGGAGAAAATGTGGGCAACACTTCAAGAGGAGCTGAGAAGAGATCTCGTCAAGTGCAAAACTGAAGGTAGCAGCAGCAGCGGATCGAAGAATCCGGAGGAGGAGGAGAATGAAACCCTCGCATCGAAGGGGCAGCAAGGGCAACAGAAACAAAAAAGAGATGTTTTGAAGGTGAAATGCTTCAAATGTGGGGAGATGGGCCATTTTGCGTCACATTGTCCTTTGAAGAAAAAGGACAAAGATGAGAAGCACGATCCAAAAGTTGCAATCGCAAAGATTGAGCAGGATGAGTTTGCCGTGAGTGCCCACACTTCTCAAGGAGAAAAATGGGACGACATAGAACTATAAGTTCACCTTGAACTTCAGTTGGGAAGGATCCTTAAGGAGCCCACCCCTTGGATCACGACCTTGCTACGAGTGCCCATGATTAGCAGTAGCGGTATGGAGGAGTTTTCCGTGAGAGCCGAGGAGTGATGGAGCGACAGTTGCAGTAGGTAGCAACGCAGAGCAGAGAAGCAGCAGCGTAGAGCAGAGCAACAGTAGCGTAGTGCACAGCAATGCACAGTAGCTGCAGCGCAGTGCATCAGAGGGACTGTGCAGTAGCTATCAGCTATCAGTGTCTTCAGCACAGAGGTGCATCCACTGAACGCTTATTTAGTTTTGGGTGTTTTTCAGTTGCTTCTCTCAACAGTTGAGTTGTAGTGCAGATGCAGTGTTAGCAGTGACAGTGCTAGCAGCATAGCAAATGCAGCACTTGAGAGGGAGTTGTAGTACGGATGCAGCAGTGGCAGTGTCATGGACAGCAGTACAATTGCAGCAGCAGCGCAGTGGTTGGTGGACAACTTGTCAAACATCCGCAGCGCAGAGGATGCTTCAAGGTCAGAGCAATGTGCATCAGGCATGTTGTTAGAGCACTTTCCTCGCTAAGAGGGAGTGTTGATTTTTGGTAGCATCGCAAGTGCTCTAAGTCTCAAAATTTGTGGAGAGGCTTAGGCACTAGTATTCCAAAGAACCCATAAACCGTTTGTGAAAATTCCACTCGGAATATGTTTTATTGTAAAAAATAATTATTTTAATGGGGACCCTAAGTCTAAACTTAGGGAAATTAAATAATTAAAGTTTATTAATAGAACAAATTGTGAATGTTCTAGAAAAAGTGAAGATCAAGTCAAGTTATAATCTTAGCCGTTGATTAGAGATCTAATCTCGATCGTTGATGTCTCAACAAGAAGACTATAAAGAAAGAATTGAGGGTCATTTGGAAAGACACACCTGGTGAATCTAGAGATCAAATTCTTCTGGAGGAGAAAGTGCTCGGATGAAGATCAGATCTAAGTGATTCCAATGCAGTGAGGGACAAGGTTAGCTTCCAGAGAGAGATTTTCTCAGCCGGAGAATCAACGGCAAAGAGAGGTAGAGAGTGATCCAACAGCTCTCACGCAGAGGTTGATGCAGAGCCACGTAGAGGCAACGCAGAGGGTCAAAGAGAATCCGAGATTTTGCAAAAGAATCAGCTTCAAAAGCCGAGAGCCAGGGTGTGAGACCGGGAGCCAGGGTGTGAGACTGGGAGGCTGAGAACAGTGATTTCGAGTTGCAGATCGATCTACTAGTTGGGTGACACAGGGACTGCGTAGGGACTGCGCAGTGGCAACGCAGAGCCTGCCAGGGGCACCTCATCCAAGGACCAGATCAGTCGGGATTTTTTAGTGATTGCGTGAGGTATTCTCACAAATATTTCTGCCAGTATTTCTCTCTCTATAACTGAATAACCCATGAGGCATTCAGAGATGTATTCAGAAATTGCTACTGCTTAATAATACAAACCCTCAGATTTGTTGCACCGGTTTTCCCGCAATGTGTTTTTGCAAGGAATTTTGTCCAAAATATAGGTGTCCTATGTGTGTACTTTTTTTGCTCATTTTCCTTGTTTCAAAATCATATTTAGTTAAGTGTAGGTTGCTTCAGTAATTTACTTCAATGTTTCATGAAGAAATCTGAAATAATTTAGTAATGTAATTTACAAAATAGAAGTAAATTCAGTTGGTTGCAGTAGGATTCATGAGATTGTTAGATCTAGGAATTTTCACAACTATTTCAAGAATTATTTTCCCTTTTTTGATTTGATTATGGATGTGAAGGGCTTTACAACCATGCCAAGGTCAAATTTGTGCATCATCACTGAATTTCCACTAAGCGTGCAACTCCACTTCTTCACTCAGTTACGTCATTCAACATAGGAAGCACCCCTCTCAATACTCAATACTACCATATCAATATTCCTATGTCAATATTGTTCCTATCATCAGCCATAAGCACATCAAGAGATATAGCCTTAAGAGCATAGTCGAGAGAACGGTGAAACATAGTTGTATATATTGATATATACCTTGGTTCATTAGTGAATGAAGCCACAAAGAATTGTCAACAAACCTTTTGTGATTTCTTTTTACTCTTGTTTGGGCTTGACCTGTCCTGAGCTCTAATACCATGCTAAATTTGAGTTAGCATGTTCTTTGTTTTTGATAGTTACAATGTTCCATATTAGCCCATTTACCAGACCATTTATTTCCATTTGCAATCACATTAGTCATTATTACATTAACAGTAACTAAAGAAAGAACATAACTAATAGATGCAGAATCCAAGCAAAGACAAGAAGACACCAAATTTGGCGGATGCCAAGGAAAAACCCCAAGATGGGGTAAACCCTTTGATCAAATCTTCTTATTATTATATCAAATGTTCAGCAGTGAGAGAGAGAGGCACAACCAAAAACAATATAAGACAAAATAGACTAGCCAAATCATTGTTCTAAAAGTTCGACAAATCTGGTTGATGTAACTTACTGCCTGGTTAGGGTTCCTAGTAGTCATTGTGCAACCTTCTCCCAATGAGCTGCTCCTATAGCTGACCTCTTCTAGGCATCCAACAATGAACAAGGTCTTGAGGCTCCTCATCAAGGCACCCTACAGCAACTTTGTACTAACAGTAACATGATTTTCCCACAAACTAGGGTAACACCCTATGTATATACTGCGGCCTACTCCCCTTGACTGCGGTTGAGGTAGAGGACTCAAATTAGGCCATTCGGCCTCTCTACAAGTGCTTCCAACCTTCTGTTGTAGTAGCCTTTCCTGCAGCCCAAACCATAGTATAAAAACATGTGAAAATAGTCCCCAAACTCACCTTCAATCGAGCAGCATGTTCTGACAAGGAAGCCGCACTAAATCTCAGGAGAAGTTGCCTCAAACAATCCTTCTAAACTTCACACAAGCTGCCCTAGGTCTGCGGCTCTCTTTCACAACAAATCTGCACCAAAGTTTTTCCCCAAGATGCTCATCCTCCTTGCCTCAAACTGCCTCTAACTCGTTGTCCAAATCACAGAGATATTCTTGATATTATGTGCTCCATGTATGAGTGAAAGGAGGTTGGAGGGTGCCCCTATTTATACAAATTGTTGAGGGCAAAGAGACATGGAGTTTGGGCTCCATGAGCCTACATGAAGATATGGCCGACCATGATAATTTGCACATGTGGGCATAAATTCAAAAACACACTTTTGCTTGTCCAAATTTGATGATCTTTAGGTCGATTTTGGTCCTCTTGAAAAAAGAAATTCAATGCAATAATCATCTCCATCAAAAGACCTGTCCAAAGTGGAATTTGGCCCTAATTTCCAATTTTAACACTTAACGACTCAAGTAAATATGAAAGAATCCAAGATGAATAATATTAGAAGTAATTATCAAATAGAAGACCTACAAAAAATCAACACTTTTAAATCCCCTATTTAGTTTCATTGTACATTGTCAATAAAAACTAGCTAGATAATTCCCGAAGATTAGCACGTCCACTCCAAGTGACTCCATCTAATGTTGAAATTTGGTACCGGAGGACAGGTGGTTCCCTAAGGCTTTGATCTTTGGCCTAGGGAAAAGTGTCCAAAAAATTTAATTTTTCTCCTAAAGTAACTTTATAATTTTTTATAAAGTTAAATCTAATTTAAAAGTGACTTAAGTGATAAAGTTACTAAAGTGACTTTATAAAGTTATAAAGTCAAGTCTAATTTTAAAGTGACTTTAATAAAGTCAATATAAAATTAGAAAGGAAAAAGTGAGTGGGTCTTTATTAAAGTGGGGTGAATTAAAAAATAGAAAGTGAGATTTAAATGAGCATTTAATCTCAGCCCTAGATCTCAATCTATCTCAGCCATTGAATTTAGGGATTCCCCAAAAGTCACTTAGGGTTAGGTTAAAGGAGGAAAAGGAGGAAAAGGTCATTCATTCTTTCATGAGCAGATTGGGAGAAGAAGAGCAAGAGAGCAAGGGAGATTTCTGGGCAGTGAGGAGAAGGAGGCAGCAGCTTGGCACGCATTCCAAGGCAACATTTCAGCAAGACATTTCAGCAGACAAGTGCAGCAGATTTAGCAAACAGCAGGCTGATTTTTTGCACGGTTTCCTAGGCAGGGAGGCCATACAGCAGCCGTACATCAGTATTTGGCACAGAAATCGAGGCAGCTAGTGGCTGTACCGTACAGCAGAGTTTTGCTGCATTTTTGGCACGAATTTCGAGGTCTGTACAGCAGCATTTATTGTTGTTTTGGCACAGATTTCAAGGTGGCTGTACAGCTGCACTTATTGCAGATTTCTGGGCACGCAAATCGAGAAATATGTACAGCATTTATTGCTGTTCCTGTTTTGCTGTTTGTGCATTTTCGAGGCGGTGGTTAAGCACGGAAAAAGAGATAAGTTGTAAAAGTCTGTTTGCTGATTATTTATTTTGCTGAATATTTCTATCACTGTAAAAAGCATTTTTCCAGAAATAAGAAGGAGCTTTCGAACTGGTTTTCCCCAAGAGTTGTGGGGGGTTTTTCCAGGGTCACCTTGACCAAAAATACTGAGTTATGATGTGTTGAATGACTGTTTGTTACTGCTGTTATTTTATTTCTGCATTTACAGCATTCTGAAAAAATTTCCAGAATTTGTGTTTTCAGCAAAATTTATTTTCCAGTTATTAAATGTATGGATATGGGAAAGGGCATTTAATTATTTTGGAGTAATAAGGTGAAAACTGAAAACCGGGGTGGGAAATAGAATTTTCTACATGGTATCGGAGCCTTGAGTGCTGAAAGAGCAGTTTGGGACAGCAAGGAGGAAAATTACAGCCTGCTGATTTTTCACTCAGAAAATTCCAGCAAGCTGATTTTTCACAAACAACAGATTTTTACCTTTACTACAGCAGTGTTATTTTTCAGTTTTAGGACAGCGGGATGTCTTTGGGATTGAGGGTGGAGGATAGGCTGGATGGGCATACAAATTACAGTGTTTGGAAGGAGAGAATGCAGAGTATCTTTGAGGAGGCGGAAGTATGGGATATCATGGTTCATACCACACAGCAGCCTGTTAATGTGCCTACTGATCCTGTTCAGTTGGCAGCATATAACAGAAAGAACAACAAGGGTAAGAGACTGATTCTAGACGGAATCAAGGACCATTGCATTCCTCATGTGAGAGGAAAGAGAAATGCCCATGAGATGTGGTCAGCATTGACCAACCTCTAACAGAGTACCAATGAGAACCGGAAAATGGTCCTGAAGGAGAAGCTGAAGAACATTAAGATGGCTAAAACTGATAGTGCAGCTGGATATCTCACAAAGATTACTAATGTGAGAGATGAGTTGGCAGCGATTGGAGAGGCCATTCCTCCCACTGAGTTGGTGCGGATTGCAGTGAATGGCCTCCCCAGTTCATGGATGAACTTTGCCGATGGGGTTTGTGCACGTGAGACCCTTCCCACATGGGAGAGGTTTTGGGATGATTGCATTCAGACAGAGATCAGGAAAGGTCAGCTTGGGGCAGCCAAGCCAGTTGAGCAGGATGAGGATGTAGCACTGTTGGCAGGAGGCAAGAAAGGCAAAGGCAAGAAGCAAGCTTCCACAAGCAATGGTGGGGGCAAAGGCAAAGGTAAAGGTAAACAGGGTAACACACAGAAGGACTATTCCAAGGTGAAGTGTTGGAATTGTCAGAAGATGGGACACTATGCGGTTGTGTGTCCGGAGAAGAAGAAGAAGAAGGGGAAGAACCAGAGTATGGCAGCTTCAGCAGAGGTTGAGGACTTTGCAGATCGCTTTGACCGGGAGTTTGGGTTCATTGCGTGTGAGTCTTCTAGTGCGGGATTATCTGCCATAGAGGTTCAGAGGGAGCATGCATTTCCCTCGATTAGCGGAGCATCTTCGGGTATCTGGTATGTGGACAGTGGGGCTTCACGTCACATGACAGGAGTCCGTGAGTACTTCTCAGAGCTTTCAGAGAGTGGCACTGATGTAGAGGTAGTACTCGGTGATGACAGAGTTGTTAGAGCAATCGGTGTGGGAACATTGACATTTCAGAGGGAGTCCAAACCTCCCTTGAAGGTGTCAGATGTTCTTTATGTGCCAAGGATGAGGAAGAACCTCATATCCGTCTCAGCTTTGGAGGACAGAGGATATGAGATACTATTCAGGGGAGGACAGGTGTTGATGTATCCCAGGGGCACTCCAGCTGATTCAGCCAGAGTGATAGGTGTACGCCATGCAAAGGTGTACAAGTTTGCATTTCAGTCCCTTTTGGCATTGAGCAGTAGTACCGACAGCAGAGCTAGCAGTTCTGAGCAGTGTGAGATTTGGCACCGCAGGATGGGGCACATGCATCATGGAGCCTTAAGGACTTTGCGGGAGATCACTACAGGTGTGCCAGAGTTCAGTACTGATCACTTTGATACTTGCAGAGGATGTGCGATGGGCAAGTTTGCCAAATCCCCTTTTCCCAGCAGTGACAGCAGAGCGATTGGGATACTTGATTTGATTCATTCCGATGTGAGCGATCGGATGTCTCATGTTTCCTTGAGTGGATATGAGTACTATGTTTTATTCATTGATGATCACTCCAGGAGGACCTGGATTTATTTCTTGAAGACCAAGAGTGAGGTCTTCAAACGGTTTCAGGAGTTCAGAGCTCTTGTGGAGACACAGACAAGTCGGAAGATCAAGTCCCTGAGGTCGGACAATGGGGGAGAGTACACCCTTGGAGAGTTTGTTGACTATTGTGCGGAGGCAGGCATTAGGAGGGAGTTCACTGTTCCTTACAACCCCCAGCAGAACGGGGTTGCGGAGAGAAGAACAGATCCATCGGAGGGGCTGCCAAAGCCATGTTACATGATCAGGGGTTGCCATTGTTTTTGTGGGCAGAGGCCTGCAACACAGCTGTTTACTTGCAGAACAGGAGTCCGCATCGTGCCTTGGGGCACATGACTCGGGAGGAGGCTTTTTCTGGGAAGAAGCCCGATATGGGTCATCTTCGTATCTTTGGGTGCATTACATACTCCTACATACCCAAGGAGAAAGGGACCAAACTAGAGAAACCACGCGAAGGGTATCTTTGTGGGCTTCTGATACGAGACCTCCAAGGCCTTTCGGATTTACATTCTGTGCGGTGTTGTCGGGGGCGGGATGTGAAGTTCGAGGAGGACGGGGCCTTTTAGGGTCACAGAGTTAGAGTATCTGGGATCAGCCGAGGACCCTCAGCAGCAGTTGAGTCAGTCGCAGAGATCCAGTGGGCAGGGATCAGGAGGATCCAGAGGTACATCTATGACGATGTCAGGTCCGTCAGTGGGGAGTGGCTCGCAGAGTCAGAGGGGTGGTGCTATGGGCAGCACGCAGAGCAGTCCACAGAGCAGTTCACTGGGGAGTCCACTGATGGACAGTTCACACGGTACCTCGGCATCTACAGGTTCAGGTGCAGGCAGGAGGACAGCAGACAGACAGTCAGGAGTTCAGGCTCCTGATGTTGAGGAGGAGGAGTTTTATTCTCCGGCGGGAGAAGTGCACTCAGGGAAGAGGAAGCCCAAGTGGCTTCAGGACACCTTGAGAGATGCCACATCTGTTGCTGAGCCTAAGAGGCCGGTCAGAGAGAGCAGACCACCTGAGAGGTTTTTTAGCTATATGGCAATGGCTACCAGCATCCTTGACTCTGAGCCTTCTAGCTATGAGGAGGCAGCTAGCCAGCAGGTCTGGAGAGAGGCCATGCAGGAGGAGTATTCTTCTATCATGAAGAATGATGTTTGGGAGGTGGTGCCAAGGCCTGAGGGAAAATCCGTGGTTACTTCCAGATGGCTTTGCAAGGTAAAGCATGCTGCAGATGGCAGCATTGAGAAATTCAAAGCGAGGTTTGTGGCTAGAGGGTTCTCCCAGGTAGAGGGAGTTGATTATGAGGAGACCTTCGCTCCCGTGGCTCGATATACTTCGATTCGCTCCATTATATCGATAGCAGCAGAGATGGGTTGGAAGATCCACCGGATGGATGTGAAGACCGCATTTCTCAATGGCTTCATACAGGAGGAGGTGTACATTGAGCAGCCACAGGGCTTTGAGGTGCATGGGAAGGAGTCCCATGTGTGCAGACTGAAGAAGGCCCTTTATGGCCTGAAGCAAGCTCCCAGAGCTTGGTACTCCCGGATAGATACATACTTGCAGGAGATGGGTTTCACAAAGAGTGAGGCAGATCCGAACCTTTACTATATTGTGATAGGTGAGGAGCCTCTCATTCTGGTGCTGTATGTGGATGACTTAGTCATTACAGGTGCGGAGAGACTCATAGAGCACTGCAAGAGAGATCTTGCGGCGGAGTTTGAGATGAAGGACATCGGCTTGATGCATTACTTTTTGGGTTTGGAGGTGTGGCAGGAGGAGGGGCATTTCTTCCTGGGACGGGGGAAGTATATTGTGGACATCCTTGGCAGATTCCACATGGAGGATTGTAGACCCATGTCGACACCGATGATCACCAACTGGAAGAAGCTTCATGCTTCGGATTTCGAGTTGGTGGATCCCACATTGTACAGACAGCTGATTGGTTCCTTGATGTATTTGGTCAACACTAGGCCAGATATTTGTTTTGCAGTCAACACGATGAGTCAGTTTATGTGAGCCTAGGAAGGTTCACTAGGTGGCTGCAAAACACATTTTGCGGTACTTGCAGGGGACAGTGGATTATGGTCTGGACTACAGGCAGGGGGATGGAGTGAGATTGGCAGGTTACACTGATTCTGATTGCGCAGGTTGTGCTTCTGATAGGAAGAGCACTTCAGGGTGTTGTTTTGGGTTGGGTTCGGCAGTGGTGTCATGGTTCAGCCGGAAGCAGCAGTCAGTAGCATTGAGTTCAGCGGAAGCAGAGTATATGGCAGCCAGTCTAGCTATTTGTGAGGCCATCTGGCTTCGCAAGATGTTGTTTGGCTTATTTGGTCAGCCGTTGAGACCTTCAGTGATTTACTGTGATAATCAGAGTTGCATTAAACTCACGGAGAATCCGGTATTTCATGACAGGTCAAAGCATATCGGGATCAAATATCACTTCATCAGAGACTATGTTCAGAAAGGAGCTGTGAAGCTTGAGTATATTCCCACTGATGAGCAGGTTGCAGATATTCTTACCACAGCCTTACCACGGGGCAAGCATGTCTACTTCAGAGACAAGATGGGTGTGGTGAGGAACACCTTCCTCGGTAAGAGGGAGTGTTGAAATTTGGTACCGGAGGACAGGTGGTTCCCTAAGGCTTTGATCTTTGGCCTAGGGAAAAGTGTCCAAAGGAATTTAATTTTTCTCCTAAAGTAACTTTATAATTTTTTTATAAAGTTAAATCTAATTTAAAAGTGACTTAAGTGATAAAGTTACTAAAGTGACTTTATAAAGTTATAAAGTCAAGTCTAATTTTAAAGTGACTTTAATAAAGTCAATATAAAATTAGAAAGGAAAAAGTGACTTTGAAAATAAAAGACTAAGTGGGTCTTTATTAAAGTGGGGTGAATTAAAAAATAGAAAGTGAGATTTAAATGAGCATTTAATCTCAGCCCTAGATCTCAATCTATTTCAGCCATTGGATTTAGGGATTCCCCAAAAGTCACTTAGGGTTAGGTTAAAGGAGAAAAAGGAGGAAAAGGTCATTCATTCTTTCATGAGCAGATTGGGAGAAGGAGAGCAAGAGAGCAAGGGAGATTTCTGGGCAGTGAGGAGAAGGAGGCAGCAGCTTGGCACGCATTCCAAGGCAGCATTTCAGCAAGACATTTCAGCAGACAAGTGCAGCAGATTTAGCAAACAGCAAGCTGATTTTTGCACAGTTTCCTAGGCAGGGAGGCCGTACAGCAGGGTCGTACAGCAGGCCATACAGCAGTATTTGGCACAGAAATCGAGGCAGCTAGTGGCTGTACCGTACAGCAGAGTTTTGCTGCATTTTTGGCACGAATTTCGAGGTCCGTACAGCAGCATTTATTGTTGTTTTGGCACATATTTCAAGGTGGCCGTATAGCTGCATTTATTGCAGATTTCTGGGCATGCAAATCGAGAAATCCGTACAGCATTTATTGCTGTTCCTGTTTTGCTGTTTGTGCGTTTTCCGAGGCGGTGGTTAAGCACGGAAAAAGAGATAAGTTGTAAAACTCTGTTTGCTGATTATTTATTTTGCTGAATATTTCTATCACTGTAAAAAGCATTTTTCCAGAAATAAGAAGGAGCTTTCGAACTGGTTTTCCCCAAGAGTTGTAGGGGGTTTTTCCGGGGTCACCTTGACCAAAAATACTGAGTTATGATGTGTTGAATGACTGTTTGTTACTGCTGTTATTTTATTTCTGCATTTTCGACGTACGAAAAACATTTCCGGAATTTGTGTTTTCAGCAAATTTATTTTCCAGTTTATTAAATATATGGATATGGGAAAGGGCATTTAATTATTTTGGAGTACTAAGGTGAAAACTGAAAACCGGGGTGGGAAACTAGAATTTTCTACATCTAAGGCACTTATCTTATTTGGGATTGTTTGGGGTTATATTTGGGACTCCTGAACATTTAGAAGGATGTTGGGTCTAAACTGTGGGGGCTTGTGCTGAGGTGATAGTGGATCCCTACCCTCTGTGTGCTCATCCAACGAATTGTCAGGACCTTAACAACTCGACTAATCAGAGCAGTAACATGCCCTAAGGATTCTAGGGTTTAACCTAGGCACCATACTCAAAATGAGGGGAACTTCAGGGATTTTCCCCAAACATGTAACCTAGAAAGAAAAAAGAAGAGACCATTATGCCACCACTCCATTGTTAATAACACAAAATGAGTGGAAAGGTTCTCGATGCATTACCTCCTTGCTCATAAGAAAGTTGGCCCCCAACCAACTTCATATAATATTTTTTATAAATCAAAAAATAAAGCTCTTAATTAAGAGTTTAAAACATAGTCTATAGATTGTCAACAATGGTCCTAATCAAATGCAAAAGACAGCACCCACCTACAAATCCACATACATGAATCTTATTTGTCAATATTGTGCCATGTTAAAAAATCCACGAGGTCTTGATGTTGGATCCACTGTAATAATCATTTTTTTGGTGTCATTTATGACAGGTTTAGGATGTACTTCCAAAGTTGGGAGCAGATAGGTCACAGGTACAGGTTGGTGTCATCAGCGGGCCTGGGGGCTTTTTGGAGGAGCTTTGAGGAGTTTCTATGAGGACCAGTGGCATTCGCTTGATATATTCCATCATCCGCACAGTTTGCCTTTCGTTCCAATGCATTCCGACAACTTTTGGAAAACTAAGTTATTTTTGGACTTAACTCAATTAATTACGCTCAAGGTGGCATTCCGGGAGGAATACGTGATAGAACACCTTAGTGTAATAGCTCGTTGGAACCGGTGCAAGAATACCTATATGATGGGATGGTTGGCATGAGTTTCAGTGTCCTTAGGAGACATGGTAGCCGATTTACTCTTTCCCGCATTAAAAAGGAATACTTTAATTGGAAAATAAGAGGGAAAAGTGCTCCATGATTAAAATAATAATAAAATAGAAGGCTCCAGAGGGGTCCATGAGATCTATAAAAGAAGAGGAGGTCATTGAAGAATATCTTGGATTTGATATCTTTTCTTGTATGTGAGGTTGAGAACCCAGTTCTCTACTCCATTGGTAGCCCCAAGACGGAAACCCTCGGTTATGTTGTCGAGTGTTGGACGAAAACCCAATCCTCTTTGAGGAGACTTCATTCAGGAGTTTCAGAGAGCTCTAGGGATATTGGAGTGAGGATCATTCAGATCCTCAATTGGTGCTTCACTGTCTTTCAGTTGATTCAGTGGCAATTGTTGTTGGAGGGAGAGTGCAGTTGTTCAGTGTTGGGGCCGATGCAGTGCAGTAGATTATATGGGAGGCCATCTTTCCATCTCGGCGATTTTGGGTCAGATATGCATGTAACCTCAATGTGCCATTTATAATAAAAAGATGAGATTATTTCTGGTTCAATGTGTTAATGGATTGCAGTGCGTTATTTGTTTTTATTTTTACATGGCAACCTTCTATAAATAAAATGTTGATTTTACGGTGAAATTTTGTGTTAAGTTATTTTCTGCAAATTTGGTCGAAATATCCCATTTGGGATATTACAGTGGTATTAGAGCTAGTGATCTTGCCAACCTAAGGATTTGTTGCAGAGCCTTGGTCTTGGCTCAGCCTGCAGGTTTTCAGATTACACTTGCAACGATTCTTGTCAGAGGGTTTTTGCTAGAGAAGTCAAAATCCTAGCTTCTACAAGAGAATGAGGATTTATTAAAAGGGCTCGACAAATTATCTTATTAAATGAGCAACAAAGTTTTTGGCAAAGTGTTGCAAGCATTATAGATTCGACAAATTGGCCAGATATTAAAATTCAAAAGTGGCGTATGATTTTATGTTTATGTGAGAGGTCATAGTGAAAAACTATTTTGAGCTGTCAATCAAGTTTTGAATGGGCCAAGAATTAAATTTTTCTTTTTTTAAAAGGGTCGCATTACTATTTCTTTTATGGGCAGGGAAATGTTTACCTTGATCAAAGTCTAAGGAGCCATATGCAAAGTATTTCAAAATATTTTTTTACGGGGCCACAATCTTATTTCTAGAAACCCCAGCCCGAAAATCTTCAATAGCAATGCAATGGACGTTAGGGCACAAAGGTATTCCTCATATTCAATATTCTTTCCTACAATCAAGTGTGTTACTGGAGAACAAAACACAGTGTTGCAGTTTTCTATCAATTTGGGGCAATGACAATTACTAATGGGTCAAAATGAAGTGTCAGTTAACTTATATCTGTAGTCGAAGGCGAACTCTTTCAACGCTGGAATGGGAAAACTACGTGATTGGGCAAGGAACCAGTGTTTTGCGCACATGGAAAATTACTTGGCAAACCAGTGTCGCATTCTGGGAAAAATTCAATAGCAGGGTATTGAAGGTTACAGTATGGTCGCATGGATGCATGATCTATGTGTAGCTGCCCACGCATAGTGAAAATGGGAGGTCGAACCCTATTCAATTAATGAGATTGATTGTTTACCCTTGACTGTGGGCAGATACCGCATCATCCAACTGGACAAACTTTAATATCCCTGGGTGTATTTTCTTCGTATGACAAGATGTGAGCATTAAAATCCTCGAGAAACTCATGGTAGGCCGAAAGAAACCATACCTGGAGCGGACCAGAAGCAAGTTGAAGAAGGGTTGAGAACATTTTTACGGGGGTCTCTATACCAACGGGCATTCACAGTGATTTAGTACGAGTCAAGTTGTTTATTCGAGCAATTATGATCGTTGTGGGAACAAATTCGAGCATCGAAAGGGTCGATATTAATTAGTTGGAGCCGCCACAATCAGTATATAAACTGAAGCCGAATCTGGTTCAATGAAGGGGCAATGTTTAATTATTTTTTTCAGGGGTGCGCTTAACCGAGCTAGGCGTATGGCTCTGCAGCGGGAGAAAATCAATTAGCGTTGGTAGAAATCCACAATGACTGCAGAAACAAAGCTATTTGGGCAAGGCCGATTAATTATCATGATGACATCCGAAGTGGTTTTCCAAATTCAAAATAAGGTGTGTGATATTCACATTTACCTTTGCTTCCACTTGCGTTGAGTTCCCGAAAACGTGATATTTTCTCTCGTCGTAGCTGAGCAAGAAATAGATCGATTCTATTCAATTACTGTAATAATTATAGCAGTTGACCACAATTCTATACTTGAGCTCAGCATTGAACCGGTCCTATTCTCCTATAGCTCGAGTTAAATGCATAACCTGTGCAATTGGTTCGTGTTAAAGGAAGATGTTGTTAACAAATCCATCCAAGTGACCAGTTACACGTATATCAGTTGTATGCAATTTCTCGGTATATCAATTTGAATTCCATGGAGGCTACATTTGGGTGCATTTTCTTTTGAGATGGTAATTGTAAGAAATCACCTACAGCAATGCACAAATAAACTGTTTGATGGGAGGAAACAGTGAGAAATATGAAATACAAACCCAAAGGTTGTTAAAACTTTGAGACTAGACAGGAGGGGAATTTACAGTCAACAAACTGTTCACCAAAACACTTCACTGGGAAATTCAACAAACTGAGAAAACCGCAGCATCATTATCATAGATGACCTTGTCCTCATTTGGGCTAAAACCATGAAGGAACTACTAAATAAATTGAGAAGATTGAACATAGAAATTGGTTCCTTGAACCACCATGCATCATTAGACCAGAAAACAAAACTGCACAACAAACCATTCTCAAAAGGGATCCACACCCTTCTCCAGCAAGAACCGCCAAGAAATTTGCAGAAGGGGCATGAACTAGGACACCAAAATTTTTACTCTTGGGATAGATTTGAAGCACATGAAGATCACATGGAGAGTTCTTTCCAAACTTGATGAACTTAATGAACTCCTTTCCAAAGTAAGCCAGTTAGAAGGAAAGAAACTGATTTTGGCCCTAAAACCTGCTATGCTTGCTCTTATACAACCCAAGTTCTTGGAAGAACCTTGTGAAGGGGTCACACTTCCAGTTGCACCATGCCTCAGTAAAATTATGAGGTTGACCACACCTATAGCTCCTTTCAATGATGATGTTATGAGGGAAGTTTTCAAGTTAGTAGTGGGGACTTTTCAGGACTTGGACAACAATGAAGGCTCTACCTTTGGGAAGAAGCTTGAGAATTTAGGATGTATGGCCATGTTCAAAACATATGACACCATGCTTGATTTGGGGTGTGATGACTTGGTCCGACAGATATTCCAATGTTTCTTTAACATTAGGAAACATCACCCTGATATAGTCAAAACAAACATGTTGTCCATTTTGTCTTCAGTCATGGAAGATCATGATACCATTTGCAGGGAGTTGCGAGCTAGATTGTTGGCCATTTGGAGGAGAGAGCAGTTGGTCTCACCTGCTGCTTATGAGCTAGCCCAAGGGTTGGGGGTTGGTTGAGCAGAACATTGGGCTATTCAAGAGACAGTTGACTAGGGAGGAGCTGCTCCAGTTTGGTGGATCAGGGAGCAAAAACGAGTTGAGGAGGAAGGGACTTTACTTCATATGCAAAGAACCTTGGGAGCCTGATCACTCATGTTTGAGAGATGCAGATGAGGTGGCAGAGGTAGAGCGGGAGGACATTCCTTCTGTATGTCAGGATGAGGACTCTTCTTTGGATGAGTCCATAGGGTCATATGAGGATGCTTCTGGGGAGCATGAGCAGCCATGTGGAGTTGACGACAGTAGGCCAGAGTTTTATTCCAATGTGAACAGTAGTTAGTCAGGTGACCCTATGGGAGATACTCAGGGTGATGAGTCACTTGTGACGATTCAGCGGGAGCAGCATATGGTGGAGCATGAGTCAGCTGAGGAGGAGGATATGCACAGCATGCATGATAGTCCTTTTTGGGAGAGCAAGATGGAGGTTCACATTGAGTCTGTGATAGATGTGCAGCCACCCTTGGAGTCAGCCATTGAGGAGGAGCAGACAGATGTACGAACATCTAGCAGCATGACAGTAGTTGCAAATACCTATCCTTAGGAGATGTTGGAGATCGATAGGGTAGTTCTGCGAGAGGCTAGTAGACAATAGGAGTATGACATTCCTGATCATGAGAGGGAGGAGTTGTTGGAGATGGTGGTGCATCCATCTTTGGGCCGATCCACTGATGAGGTGCAGGTAATTAGCAGAGCTGCAATATTTTCAAGGAGAAGCACTCTCCAGGAGTACATCAATGGAGCTTGCAGCATATCCTGCCCACTTTGGCCTCTTATAGAGAGAGGGGCCTTCTTCTTTAGACAGATCTCGTTGATAGACGGGATAGAGCAGCATAAGTTGAGTATGGACTGGCGACAACACACCAGACTTGTTCCGTATGCAGGTGTCACTGCATTCGATTCTTCTTCTAGGATAGATTGGCGGGAGATCATGAGTTGGTATCATATTGATGGAGTATCATTCTTAGTTCCGGGTACATTTTGGCAAGAGCACTTAGATGAGAGAGTTGTTACATGTTCCATTGGGCCATGGATTGTGGACCGACAATCCATCAGTATTTCAGAAGCACTAGCCTGACATCAGCAGAGCATGATTGACCTCAACCTAGGCCAAAGGTTGGATTGGAGAGAGTTGCTGAGTTGGTATTTGCTTCATGGGGAAGCAGCTATAGCCAGAGACAGTGCGCAGTCTGAGCCATGGGACTTGGGCGATGATTGGCCATGGTGAAGTTGGGATCCGAGAGGATTGATGGATCATTGTGGCATAGTGATCATTGTAGGTTGATTGGTTTGGTACAACTTGGACAATAATCATTTGGATAACATTATGCAGTGATCAGTAGTTGGACAATACAGTGGTTAGATTGAGTAGGGTTGTGCAGGTTGAACAGGATTATACAGTGTGTTGAGATTTTGTGTATTTGGGGTAGCATCAGTTGTGCTCCAGCTCCCAAATTTTGTGGAGGGGCTAGAGTACACTTGATTTACAAGACCTGGAAATGGATTTGAGAAATTTCAATTGGTGTTCAAGCTATTCAAATAATTAATTATTTTTAATGGATTTCCTAAGTCTAACTTGGGAAAATAAAATAATTAAAGTGAATTAATTAACACATGTGCTAAACTTGATTTAAGTCACATGGATCAAGCAGTCTTTTAATCTCAGCCGTTGATGGATGATTTAATCTCGGTCATTGAAGGGTTCAACGAAAAAGTATAAGAGAAAGGCTTGAGGGTCAGTTGAAGACACACATTTTTGTAGAACTAAGGAATAGATCTGGAATTCTAAGGTGGGCTTGCTAAGAATTTCTGGAGGAATTTCGTGCAGTGAAGGGTAGTATTGGCTGAGGGAATGATCTGATTTCAAGAGCCAAGAGTTAATAAGAGGCAGAAGAGCAGCAACAAGGACAGCGCAGAGAAGCAGAGGAGTAGCTACGCAGGACAGCGCAGAGGCACTGGGAGGCTTCAGAAATCACGCAGAGGCTCTTTTAGGGCCAGCATTAGGCTGTGGGACCCATCCAGGGGTTACACAGTCCCTTCTGGTGCAGCGCAGTGGCATTTGAGGCTAGGCAGGGCTAACGCTAGGGCTTCAAGGGTAGCGTTGAGGGTTTCTAGGGTCAGATCCGGGCTGAGTCCTGTAAATCCCGTTTGAGGGTGTGGATCAGTCAGATATTTGGCACTAGATCTTCAGGTTAGCTACAAATTTGATATCTTTTATTCTCTGTTAGGTTTTCCAAGCTTGGAACCCAGATTTGTTGTACTCATAACTACTTAATAATAAACCCTCATATCTATTGCGCCGGTTTTTCCGAGGATTTGTGTCCAAAAATCCATGTGTCACTTTGTTGCATGAGTGTATTATTCAGTAAATGATCTGCATGTGTAGGCTATAGTTGTGTTTATTTTCGATATTTTTTTAATCTAATTTCTGAAAATAACTTGTATTAATTAAATCAAGTAGGAGGAAATAAACCAATACACTGCAGTAGAATTTTCACATGGTATCAGAGCGATAGCAGATCAAGCTGAATCTCCAGCAATCAGCTGAAGAAATATTTTTTTTCTGCAGGGTGGCAGAAGAAGCAGCAAATCCGGAAAGGGCATCTTGACAACAAGGGAAAGCAGATCCAGGAGACAACGTTGAAGCTGCAGAAGGCCTTTAGGCTTACGCAGCGTCGCAGACCCTTCCCAGGGCAGCGTAAGGACTGCGTCACCCAGTCTGGGGTTACGCAGTCTACTTCTGAGCAGCGCTAGCATTACGTTGCGCCAGCCAGGAAAATGTTGTCCAATCACTTCTCTTGTTGCAGAAGAATTTTGCCAAGATCCGGAAGCAGTGCTTCAAATCTTCAGCAATGCTGGTGGGGTAGAGATTTTGAAGGTGCAAAATTGTGACTAGCTAAGGCAACAAAGGTGGGAGGAAGACTGTTACTCAACAGATCTAAGCCAAACAGATTTGAGATTCGATCAGGAGGATCGGAGAGTACTGTCCGTTTGAGATTTGGTGGAAGATTTCCAGGAGGGAAGTCGGTTTTCAGCAGAAGCAGCTACTAGAGGGTTTCTAGTCACCAAGAAACCCAGATCCAAAGGGAGATGTACTGTTTCTTTTAGATTTGAGCAAAGATGGCTCAATATGGACTGAGGGATCAAGATAGATTGGGCGGCATGTCCAACTTTGTTATCTGGAAGGCCAGAATCCTCTCAGTTCTGGATGAGTATGGTCTCAAAGATCATGCAGAGAAAACACTTGTTGTTCCAACCAATGCAGATCTGCTCAAGAAGTGTGAAGAAAATCAAGCGTGGACGAAGCGTTTGATCATAGACGAAGTCAAGGACCACGTGATTCCTCATATTGCTGGTAAGAATACAGTAAATGACATGTGGTCGGCCTTGGAAACGATGTATCGAAGAGGCTCTCTGCAAAGAGGAATGCTTCTTGAGAATCAGATGTGGATGTTCCAAATGATGAAAGGTGAAGAGATGGATCCATTCTTCTTCAGACTTCAAGCTATCCGAGACCAGCTGATTGGCATGGGTGCTAATCCAGATGAAGGGCTCCTTGTGAGGACAGCCCTAAATGTTGTCTCTGAAAAATGGGAAACGTTTGTCCAAAGCATTCTGGGAAGGGCAGCGTTACCATCATGGGCAGATATGTGGGTTATTCTCCGCCAAGAGGAGATCAGGAGGATCACCAAGAAGCAGTCTATTAGTGGAGGAAGCGGATCAGTCAGAGTGAAGAAAGAAGAGGAGGAGGATGTCACCCTTGCATCAAGGGAAAAGAAGCAAGGGAAGAAGAAGAAGGACCTCTCCAAGGTCCCGTGCTTTAACTGTGGTGATCATGGTCATTTCGCCAGCAATTGTCCTAAGAAGAAGGACAAAGGAGCTTCTGATTCCAAGGTTGCAGCAGCACATGACGATGGCTCTGATGATGATGCAGCCATGAGTGCTCATGCACCTCGAGAGAAGAGGTGGGGTCACATGGATATATAGAGCATCCATATACAGTGTGGCGGGATCCTTGAGTCAGCCCTACTCTTGGATCACATACGAGCCTTAAGACGGTAGCAGGATGAGTCGAGAAATGGTTGCAGATGACCACATTGAAGAGTAAGAGGGAGCTAAAGAGCTGAAGAGTGAGCAGCGTGATGCAAAGCCAGCAGCAGCGAGAGAGGCTAATGGGACTTCAACAGCGCAGAGAAGCTAGGCTCACGCAATGCAATGTTGCAACATGACAGTGTCTCCAGGAGGACAGCATGATTCAGAATCTAGGGAGCTTCAATGGTGGAGGGCAACTTGACTTGTCTGTAAAACAGTTGGGCAGAGTTATTCAGTTGCTTACTTCTCAGCAACTGAGTTGCAGTGCAGCAATTAGCAGTGGCAGTGTTATGGGCAGCATGATGCAGCAATTTAAGAGGGAGTTGCAGTACAGATGTGGCAGTGTCAGTGTCAATGACAATGGCATAGGCAGCAGTATAGAGAGCAGCAGTGCAGTAGATGGAGGGCAACAGGCCAAGTATCAACAGCACAAACCCAGTACTCGAGATCTTGTAATGCATGGTGTGATGTATTACTAGAGCACACTCTTGATGCTAAGAGGGAGTGTTGAGATTTTGTGTATTTGGGGCAACATCAGTTATGCTCTAGCTCCCAAATTTTGTGGAGGAACTAGAGTACACTTGATCTACAAGACCCAGAAATGGATTTGAGAAATTTCAGTTGGTGTTGAAGTTATTCAAATTACTTATTATTTTTAATGGATTTCCTAAGTCTAACTTAGGAAAATAAAATAATTAAAGTGAATTAATTAACACATGTGCTGAAACTGACTTAAGTCACATGGATCAAGCAGTCTTTTAATCTCAGTCGTTGATGGATGATTTAATTTCAGTCGTTGAAGGGTTCAACGAAAAAGTATAAGAGAAAGGCTTGAGGGTCAGTTGAAGACACATTTTTGTAGAACTGAGGAATAGATCTGGAATTCTAGGGCGTGTTTGCTAAGAATTTTTGGAGGAATTTCCTGCAATGAGGGGTAGTATTGGCTGAGGGAATGATCTGATTCCAAGAGCCAAGAGTCAGTAAGAGGCAGAGGAGCAGAAACAAGGACAGCGCAGAGAAGCAGAGCAGCAGGTGTTGCGCAGCCGCTACGCAGGACAGCGCAGAGGCACTGGCAGGGCTTAGAAATCACGCAGAGGGTCTTTTAGGGCTAGCGTTAGGCTGTGGGACCCATCCAAGGGTTACACAATCCCTTCTGGTGTAGCGCAGTGGCATTTGAGGCTAGCAGGGCTGACGCTAAGGCTTCAAGGGCAGCGTTGAGGGTTTCTAGGGTCAAATCCGGGCTGAGGCCTGTAAATCTCGTTTGAGGGTGTGGATCAGTCAGATATTTGGCACTAGATCTTCAGGTTAGCTACAGATTTGATATCTTTCATTCTCTGTCGGGTTTTCAACGCTTGGAACCCAGATTTGCTATACTCAGAACTACTTAATAATAAACCCTCATATCTACTGCACCGGTTTTCCCGCTTTGGGTTTTTCCGGGGACTTATGTCCAAAAATCCATGTGTCACTTTGTTGCATGAGTGTATTATTCAGTAAATGATCTGCATGTGTAGGATGTAGTTGTGTTTATTTTCGATATTTTCTGAATCTAATTTCTGAAAATATCTTGTATTAATTAAATCAAGTAGGAGGAAATAAACCAATACCCTGCAGTAGAATTTTCACAGTGTGATCAACAGTGCAGTTGCAAGACTTGATAAGATAATCATTTTGAGCAAAGCAACATTCTCTTATTTAGTATCTTCGTGTATTGATTTAGGGCACAAGGGGATCTAGTCTGAAATTTGTGAAATATAGTCTGTCAGCTTATCAACGTGGCAAGGTGGTGCAAGGTTGGTGGTTGGAGTCACCTTCCTGTTGTGGTGTGAGAACACTTCAAGGTGGCAAGGTGGTGTTAGGGCAGTTCGTATCCTGCACAAGGCATTGGGGCGTCCTTTCAGTTGGGGCTGATAAATTATAGAGCAACAAAGCAGCCTTTCGACAACAACTGGTAAACAGAGTGTTGGGGCACTCGTCATGTTGTGGCTTAAATCACAAGGCATTAGGGCATCCTTCTAGTTGCAATAGGTTACTAGGGTGTAGTAGCATCCTATAGGTTGTAGCCTGTGGATTAGGGGGTTGAAACCTCCCTCAGTTGTAGCTGAAATCTTGATGTAATCAATTTTCTTTTAACAGGGAGAAGACAATTACTAAAGAAGTGTTCGATGAGTTTTGACTCAGAGGGGGGTTTTCCACCTGAAAATCTCCATGTCCACTATTTTATCTTTCTGCATTGTTGTATGGTGTTGTCTACTGTTGATTATTGTTTATGATTGTGTGAAGAAGAACAATAATAATAACTAAAGATTAACTAGTGCTCTGAAAAGGATTAAAAAGTGTTAATTACAAAGAAATACCGATTCACCCCCCATCTCAGTATTTCCAACAATTGGTATAAGAACTTAGTTCCTTCAGTAACAGCTTAACCTCTAGAAGGCAGATCTTAGAGAATAGAGATGGGAAAATCAAAGAAGCAATTTGCCAAGAATTCCAAGGATGCGAAAGAAGGTTCAGATATAGTAACATCTGAAGAAAATTAGATGCGTATAATTATTGGATATGGAAATCCATTTACAAGTTCATGATGTATGGAAATTGGTTGTTTCTGGAGACACATCTACCAACAAAGCTAAAATGTAGAATTTGAAAGCCATGAATGTCATTCTTAATGTTCTGCCAAATTTTGTAAAAGCAAAAATTTGTCAATGTTCAACAGCCAAAATTCTTTGGAAAAGGCTCCATAATCTCTACTCAAAGAAGCATGCAAATCCTAATGGGATCGGGGCAGAAGGTCTGTAATATTCATTTTTTTGGTGTCACTTATGACAGGGTTAGGATGGACTTCCAAAGTTTGGAGCAGACAGATCACAAGTACAAGTTGGTGTCATCGGCGGACCCAGGGGCTTTTTGGAGGAGTTTTGAGGAGTTTCTATGAGGACTAGTGGCATTCGCTTGATATATTCCATCATTCACACAGTTTGCCTTTCGTTCCGGTGCATTCCGACAACTTTCGGAAAATTGAGTTATTTTTGGGCTTAACTCAATTAATTACGCTCAAGGTGGCATTCCGGGAGGAATACGTGATAGAACACCTTAGTGTAATAGCTTGTTGGAACCGGGACGAGAATACGTACATGATGAGATAGTTGGACACGAGTTTCAATGACTTGAGGAGACATGGTAGCCGATTTACTCTTTCCCGCATTAAAAAGGAATATTTTAATTGGAAAATAAGAGGGAAAAGTGCTCCATGATTAAAATAATAATAAAATAGAAGGCTCTAGAGGGGTCCATGAGATCTATAAAAGAAGAGGAGGAGGCCATTGAGGAATATCTTGGATTTGATATCTTTTCTTGTATGTGAGGTTGAGAACCCGATTCTCTACTACATTGGTAGCCCTAGGACGGAAACCCTCGGGTATGTTGTCGAGTGTTGGACAAAAACCCAACTCGCTTTGAGGAGACTTCATTCAGAAGTTTCATGGAGCTTTAGGGATATTGGAGTGGGGATCATTTAGATCCTCAATTGGTGCTTCATTTTCTTTCAGTTGATTCAGTGGCAGCTGTTGTTGGAGGGATAGTGCAGTTGTTCAGTTTTGGGGCTAGTGCAGTGCAGCAGATTATATGGGAGGCCATCTTTCCATTTCAGCTATTTTGGGTCAGATATGCATGTAACCTCAGTTTGCCATTTATAATAAAATGTTGAGATTCTTTCTGGTTCAATGTGTTAATGGATTGCAGTGCATTATTTGTTTTTATTTTTACATGGCAATCTTCTATTATAAAATGTTGAATTTACGGTGAAATTGTGTTAAGTTATTTTCTGCAAATTTGGTTGAAATATCCCGTTTGGGATATTACAACCACAGATCCATGTTTCAAATATGGATACGAATACGGATCCACCTAGATCTATGTAGGATCCACATGTAAATAGATCCTTCAAACCCATAAAAGAATTCCATGCTTTCGAATCTCAAGCAAATAATATTAGAGTGTTTGGGTTTTCTTTAAGGGTATTTTCCACCTATCTGAAACCCTAAAAAGCAAATATTCTATTTAGAATTTTAGTTTGATTACTTGTTATTAATCTACATGTCGTATATCTATACAAGTTAGTTATTAATTACCTGTACCTCTAAGTTGTATAGCACATGATAATGCTAGTAAAAAAGGTTTGAAACATTAAAATAGTATATGGTATATAAAAAATGTTATTGTATTTTGTATATGGTATTTCCCCGCCATATCCAGATCTTAGCTTTTCAAAAGTCTGTTGGATCTATATCTGTATTTGTGTCCATATCCATTTCTTGGTATCTTAGATATTAAGCCATTAAGATTCCACCATGCAACAATTCTACCACTAATAACACAAAAAGAGTGGAGAAGTTCCCAATGCATCACCTCCTTGTTGCTAAGAGGGTCAGCCCAACCAACATTACATTTTAAGTTTTATGAGTTAAAAAAGGAATGTTCTTGATTAAAGGTTTATAAGATAGATTATCAACAATGGTCCCAATCAAAGAAATAGCTCAACCATTGGAGAGCATAAAAATGCAAACAAACCAAATGGACAAATATATTGATCAACTCTCAACTATGACACAACGATTTCAAAACAGCTCAAAAGTTTGATGCAAGACACTCATGAAACAAGAAAAGTCTGCTACCTGAAATTTGAATGTGCTAAACAATAAACATGTAACATGCAACAACCAAAATCAATATTGAATTGGACTTGGTAAAGTGCAACAACATAGAACAAAACAAGGTTGAGAATTCGATCAACAAGTTAAGGAAATACTTTCATCTGAACTTACCAAGGATAGACAAAATTACAAATCAGCATAGCAAATTGCAATTAGTATCAGCTTATGATTGCCATCTATGATTGGCAAAAGAACCAAGTTCTGAGATAAACAAGACTGTTTATCACTGAGTTACAAGAAGCATTTTGCAAATCTAAATATCAGAATATAGAATGATAAATTATTGATAAGAATGATGATTGCAATGAGCCTCGTGACAGCATACTTATATGCATTGGTTACTCACAAGGTGAAGGGATATGTATCTTTCAACCTTTCATTAATCCAATGATGTTATTTTTATTTATGTTTGTTACATTGCCGCCCCCTTAAGGACTGCTTTGTCCTCAAAGCATAGTAAATAGGATTCTCTCTAGCTGAGCACGTTCTATGGTGGAATCATCTGTGCATTTATCTAATTTTAGGTTTTGACCTTTTTTTTTGCTTTAAGTGCTTTGATTCTGCTTTGAGTGTAGGTCAAGTTCCTTTGTATTGTTTGCATCATATCCTAAAATCTTTTGATGCTTCTCGGTAACATATTTTCCTTGCTTCTATTGTCGTATGTTCATCTATGCTTCTTGCACTTCATTAGATGTGATTCATCCTTCTTGAGAGTGGAACCTTCAACACCAAATAGATTAAAATGTTGACCTTGCACTTTAAATTCCATAAATTGTTCTTCAAGGTTGGTTGTATAAGTGCCCAACTCATCAACCATTTGGCACCAAGCACCATCAAAATCCCATTAAGTGTTAGAGAATGGAATCCTATTTGCAGTTCTAATTCTTGCATTTTAACTGAGAGATTACAACTTCTACCTATTGCATTGACCTTTTGCCCATCAGTGATCATAACTGTGAGGTCCTTGGTGGAATACCCAAAAGGTTTAGTTGTTTAGTAACATTGATATCTAGACAATTATGACTACTACCGGAATCTACAAGTAGCATTACATTTCTATTTTTGACAATTGCCTTAAGCTTTAGTGTCTTGGGTTGTGATTTCCTCATCCTAGTTATGAGTGGAGTTGTAGGTTCTTTTCCTCTTTTTTTGGGAATTGGATCTTATCAGCCTTCCTGAGATGAGGCAGAACATTTTGGCAATTAGTTCTTGTATTCAATATCTTTGAGTAGTAGTTTTCCAGGAGATTATTTCCCCTTTTATTAGTTGTATTGCAAAGCAAAGGCACACCACTTGGAGAATTTTGTGTTTTTTCAAGATGAATCTGCAGGCATGCATTGTGTGTTCCTCTTGCATTGACTTCTCATGGCTTCGGTCACAATCAGAACACCTAAAGCAAAGCATTTTCTTCAAGACTAATTCAGCATGCTTTTGGGGTTTCTATTCTAGATCTAAGATATTCTTGGAGAAGTCCTTTGTAGCATATGCATTATTGTTGAAAGGTAGTGAAAACAGTTGATGCAACAAGAAGGAAACATCAATTGCAATGTAAAAAATGAAGTTGAATACACAGTTGCAACACAAGCATGCAAGGAAGCATCATAGCTTTTATGGCTACTTAGTGATTTGAATCTTGCTACTGAAAAGTCGACCACGATTTACTAGGGAAACAATAGTTCCATCAGATTCACGAAGATTGCAAAGAATCACACTTGATTGAAGCATATCACAATCCCTTATCACTTTGTCAAAGAAGTGGTGGAGCCAAACTAGACTTGCCTAAGGCATTGCAACAAGTCTGGTGCCACACTAAGTTGGGGGTTCAGAAGCCAGCAGATGGAAAGACCATGGAAAAGACTCTTTCATTACTGTGTGCAAATCTTTAGGCTAAATTTATCAATGGCATCTAACACCTCCCGTACTTGTTACTTATGACTGTTACCCCCAACAATGATATATGCAGAGACAGATATTTAAGATAAAGAAGCATATGGCAGAATTTATGCACATAGAAATATCATATCTCCAAATAACTAGTCACTAGAATGTATTACAATCAAATCTTCAAAAAATATATTCCATTGAAATGTGCATAAGAAATAGATTTACAAAGGAGATGAAAATTTGAATTCATTAGTTGAACTTAAATCGGTCGCAGATTATATTCCAGAATCTGAAGGACAGGAGCGAAGTCAATTGTTTGACCTCGCTCCTGTCCATCAGACTGGAATATTCCCAGAATTTGCAATCGAGATAAGGATGGCCGAACATTTTATATCATTTGCATGTATGATATAAAACTGTTTCATAGCATGTTTTTAGCTTTTTTAAAACTTGGGTGCCTGTTTCTAGACTGTATATTTCAATATGTATTGCATATCAAAAGATGAATAACGAGTGCATTTGAACAATAGTAAAATCCACAGAGATGAAACAAATGTAAATCAACCCACTAAGACCTAAGTTACCGGAAACGCCTGAAGAATTTGTCGGAAACACGGATCCCCATTTCCGAAACAGAAATGGATACGATCCTTGTCCAAAATGCCGTAAAAACGTTTTTGTGCCATTTCTAAAAATCGAAAACTTCGGATTTGGAATTGGATACGTTTCCGAGGGTTTTTAATTTTTTTGGATCCGTTTCCGGAAATCCGGAAACGTTTCCAGAAACGGATCCACGAAAGTCGTGATCAAAATCCACCCTTAAAATGTTAAAAAGCGTGAAAACTTGTTCAAAAAATTATACAAATAGAAAAAGATAGATGTTCAAAAATACCAAAAGAAGGGTTTGATGAATGTCTTCATAAAGAGATTTATTTGAGCGATTAATTTTCAGTTTGGTTAAGGTTTTATTAATTGTTATTGATTTTGCTCTTGATTTCATAAATCCCTCCAATATAAAAAAATCTTCTCTAGCCAATCTTTTGTCTGCATATAGTCAAGAGACCAAGCTGATGTTGAGAAGATTGAAATGTTCAAATAGGTCTTGAAAGAATATCCCAATGATCCCATGGGCCTTTTAATTGCCATGCAAGGAAGATAGATACCATCTGCCATGCATGACACGTTCTTTGAAGGAGTTGGACCCGAAAGCACAAAGGTTGTAGCATTTCTGATTACATTACTAATCATGATGATAATGTGTTGAATGTTATAACAATCACTAATGATGATGACAATGTTTATGCTGAATTGATGATGATGATTTGTCTATGTTGAATTCATGATAATGATTACGTATTTTTAGATATATAATCTATATTCTAAAAGATGAATGGTAATATGAAATTCTTGTGTGTGTGTGTGTGTCATATCATATCTAGATTTTTTGAAAATTTGTCGTATCTGTTTCAAACCCTGTATCCTTTTTAGTGCAACTTAGACTAAGACACTTCAGGGCCTCTTTACACTGTACAGACTAGATTGAACCAATGTTACATTTATCGTTATCAGGAATTTATGGCCGGCAGTCCACAATATAACTTCTCGACGGTATCAGGAAAAATAGAAAAATTATCAAAATATTAAAAATACAAAAATAATCATTTTTTTTTCAATTTTTAAACTTTTAAAGCAACATCAACATCAAATAAACACATTCCTACATAAATATAAGAATAAAACTAATATGTAAGATGTCAATTGGTACATTAGACATTGCTACTGAAATGTGATATCTGTCCTGAGCTATGTTACACTTATCATTCTCAGGAAATTATTGCTGACAGTCCATAAGATAACTTAGTGGCAATATCGGGAAAAGATATAAAAATTAGCAAGAAACTTTAAAAAATACAAAAATAATCATTTTTTCTCATTTTTTTTAACTTTTAAAGCAACATCACCATCAAACTAACACATTTCTACATAGATATGAGAATAAAATTGAGATATAAATGTGTAAGACGTCAAGTGGTACATTGGACATTGATATTGAAATATGTTATATGTCCCAGTCATAAGTTGATACAAAATCACATCAAACAAAATCTCAGGATTAATCGTGGCAATGAAACTAAGGGATTTCCCCTTGTTTGCTTGATTGGCAAAATGGTCACAGCATGCTCAGAGCTCAATCCCTTGATTCACTTTTCCAAAATGAGGGCTAAAAGACCAAAAATTTCAAATTTGTTTAAAAGGTGATATTTATGCAGGCTAGTCAAAAATGTCGAAATTATCACAATAATTGCTAAAATTATTGTGATAATTTCAAAACCTCAAATTATCGCAGCAATATATACAAGCAATAATATCACCACAACATAGTCTGGTGATATTATTGCAATTAGTGTAACAATGGTCCTAAGTTATAAGTTTTGACAGGATGATACAAACAAAAATAAACATATCTCATGAGATGAATTATGCTATGTTGCACAGGGACCCGTCCCTGCCATAATTTCATGCCGTTCCCTCCGTTCCGGCGTTTCGGGGACTTTGGAACTCGTCGGAAACGTTCCAGATTTGTCGGGGATTCCATCGGGGACTTGGGGACTTCAAGGCCATCCCCTAGCCGTCCCTTGAAAATTCGAGGACTTTTTGGGGACTTCCAAAACATCCCTCAATAAATCGGGGACTTCTGGACATCCCCAATAAAATTTCAAATCACGAATTAAAAAATATTAAAATATTTCATTTTTATAAAAAAAAATGTAAATTCCTAAATTACATTTACCCTAACCTAAAGGCTAACACATATACCTATCAAACTTAAAACATTTATGGTTTACCATTTTACCATTTGGGAACTACACTAGTGACTATTATTTTTAAATTTTAATTCTTGTCATTTTGGTTCTTGGGCTATAGTGTCTCACTATAATTTATAAATTTATAATCCATGGTTTTCTACTTCTAGACTCTTAATTTGAGATTTATATTTAAATTTCAATGAATTGTTCATGTTTACATCTTTATTAAATTTTAGTACTATTTGCTTTTACGCTTTAGCTGCTATTTAAATTTTGAAATGATTTATCATGCATCAATGATCATACAATGATTATGTAGATATTAGACAGTAGTAGATTGTAGGTTGTAAGTTGTATGAAACTAATAGTACTTCTTAAGTTATGCAATGATGACGAAATTTGTTTTTGTGATGCATAATTCTCAATGAGGATTAGATACTATTAGACTATTAGTATTAGTCTTTAGATTTATCATTTTAGTATTTTATTTATTTTGATTCATGTTTAATTTTATTTTTATTTTAATCTTTTAATAATTAATAAATATAATAAATAGTTGCCGCACTTGCCGTCCCCAACCCGCCGTCCCCTGAAAATTTGGGGGTGCGCTCTAGTCGTCCTGGAAACTCGTCCCCCCGTCCCCACAGCCAGTGCAACACAGGAATTATGGCAATGAAAACAAGGGTTTTTCCCTTTGCTTGCTGGATGGAAAATGGTGCCAGCATGCTAAGAGCTCAATCCCCTAACTCACTTTTGCAAAATGAAGGTTAAAAGACCAAGAATTTGGATATAAGGTGATACTGATGCACATAGGGCAATAATTTCCAAATTATCATGACACTTCCAAAATCTCAAATTATCACAATATATACAGGAAGCAATATCACCACATCGGAGTGATAATCACAATATTATTGCAATACGTGTAACACTGGATTGAACCCATCTTTATCAAATATGCTAGTATCTGGACTATGAACCAACCTGCTAACTGCATTGTAGTACACAAAGTGAGGCCCCGGAGGAATCATTTTCACTCCTTTGAAATTTGAACCCACTGCAAACACCTGCATAGATAAAAAAAACTTGAATGAGAACAGATGTACAATCCCAGACATTGTTAATAGTAAATACTGTACCAATAATTAATGCCTTCCTGCAATGTATTTTAGCGGATTGAAAATATGACATGGAATTTCAAGAACATTGCCAGTTCTCAAACAATGACAGATCTCAAGACTGGTACAAAAAGGGTTTCGGCTTGTTATCAATGTAAAGTTCAATATAATCCATGATTTTCCACTCTCGAGGTATTCACAAACATGAAAATTTGAATGGTCGAATGCCTTGAATGTGTGTAGCATATTTGATGGATCTTTCGAGCCTTTAAACACCAAGATGTGTGGATTGCAGAATATCAATGCAAGGTAAAAAAGCATGGTGAACGATTAAGTCACTCAAATTTTGGTAACTACTGCTGCCATAACCTCTTCGCAGGCTGGACACTGTCGAGACGGCCCACGAGGGAGAAACGTGTCTCTGGGAAATGTAACATAAAATAATGCCACTTTACCAGTTAACCAATCCGTGGTTGACAATATGGGGAAATTTTACAAATTTGCCACTTCAATTTTTCAAAAATTTATCCAAATTCGGACCATACCCCTCTGCAGTTACCAGAGTTCCAGGTTTTCACTCAATTGCACTTGCAGGAGGTTTGGAGGTTTTCACTCAATTGCACTTGCAGGTATAGATTTATAATGGAACATATATAAATACGAGGCAAGCTTAAATAACAAGATGCAAGTAATTGAACCCATGTAAAATAACTAAACGAAAAACAAATATTACGATACTCCAAAGGCACACCTGGGTATCCATGCCGAAAGAGGTGGAGGGAGGAACGTCGAGAAGAAGCAAGGAAGCGCCATGTTTCACCAGCTCCAATGCCTTGTCAGGGTCCATGTCTATTTTATAAGGCGTCTTCTTCTGCTCGCCTTGGCTGCTGTACATATTAACAACTCAAACTCAGATATATATGTGAATCAAACACCAGTCCTCCGCAGAAATCATATAATTTGAGAGTTCAAACTGCAGATTTTGTTTCTACTTATTGCTCAGTTTCAGTTTCTAGAGCATGTCATGGCACTGTTTCGACTTTGCCCGTGGTTTAACACTGATCGCGTTTTTAAGAGCTCCCTCCCCATTTTAAAATTATTTTTTAAATCAACATGAAAGTTAATGGCGACGGCTATTGCAAGGGCTGTCTTTGTCTTTTGGAACACAAGGTCGCACAGAATTTTAGTGGTTGGTGTGAATTTTTTTTTTGTTATGTTATAATACGTTTTTATTTGAAAACAACTTTTTTAAGTGTCATTGTGTAAATGTATGAGATATTGGATTAAATGTTAGACGATTGAAATGTTTTAGGTCATTAGAGTCATAAGTTAAAGTTTTATATATATTTTTTTATAATGTTAGTTTTTTTTTTTAATAAGTTGTTGAATTTAAGTTTTGGTGATTTTGTCAAATTACACAAAAGTAAAAATAAAAGTAAATTAAATAAAAATATTGACATATTGTAATGAACATTTTAACTAGGTCAAATAAAAAATAAAAATAATACGAAACTATAAAAACAACCCATGGTATTCACTCATGGTATGCATGTGGAATGTGGTTTATGTAAAGGGGGAAATTAAGATGGTCTAACTCTAGATCTACCAAGAGTCAAGAGAGATCAAATGTCTTGATATGCAAACCTCATTGATTCCTCTCATCAATAATATAGATCTAAATTAATTATTTAATAAAATTATTTACTAAACTATAAAAACAACCCATGGTATAGACTCATGGTATTCATGTGGAATGTGGTTTATCTAAAAGGAGAAATTAAGATGGCCTAACTCTAGATCTACCAAGAGCCAAGAGAGATCAAATGTCTTGATATTCAAACTTCACTGGTCTCTCTCATCAATAATATAAATCTAAACTAATTATTTAATAAATTCATTTTTAAATGTTTATAACCATTATTCTTTTAAAATTTGTTTTAGGCCATTAGATTCACAAGTTAAAGTTTTATATATGTTTTTTATAATGTTAGTCTTTTTTTTTAATAAGTTATTGAATTTAGGTTTTGGTGACTTTGTCAAATTACACAAAAATAAAAATAAAAATAAATTAAATAAAAATATTGGCATATTGTAATGAACATTTTAACTAGGTCAAATAAAAAATAAAAATAATACTAAACTATAAAAACAACCCATGGTATTGATTCATGGTATGTATGTGGAATGTGGTTTATGTAAAGGGAGAAATTAAGATGGCCTAACTCTAGATCTACCAATAGCCAAGAGGGATCAAATGTCTTGATATGCAAACCTCATTGATCCCTCTCATCAATAATATAGATCTAAACTAATTATTTAATAAAATTATTTATTAAACCATAAAAATAACTCATGGTATTGACTCATGGCATTCATGTGGAATGTGGTTTATCTAAAGAGATAAATTAATATGGTCTAACTCTAGATCTACCATGAACCAAGAGAGATCAAATGTCTTGATATGCAAACCTCATTGATCACTCTCTTCAATAATATAGATCTAAACTAATTATTTAATAAAATTATTTTTAAATGTTTATAACCATTATTCTTTTAAAATTTCATTTAATAAAATGTATCTAAATTTCATACATCCAAATATACATAGTTTTTCATGTTTTATATTATTTTTGTTACAACTATTTTATTATTCCAAAAATACATGGTTTTTTTGTTATATATTATTTATGTTACAATTGTTTTATGATTCATGAGTAGTATTTCTTAATATATTTTTAAAAAAAAATTAATAATGAAAATTTTTAAAATATGTGATCTTTTTAAATTTCCAAATTATTTCACACGACATATTTATCTTGAGCAATAATGATGAATGTTCATAATTCTCATTTTTTAAATAACACTAAATTTACCTTTAATTACTTAATTATAATAGTTTGTAACTATATACATACTCTTTCTTCAGTTCAAAAAAAAACTATATACATATTTTTAATTACCTAATTTTAGCTTTTAAAATTTTTCATACTATATGATGTCAAACTTACTCAACTTTTTATTATGAAATTTTAAACAATGTTTCTCACTACATAATTTTAGCTTTTATAATTTTATTTTATTTTTCAATTCCAAACAAAACTTACAAAAGAAAAAACCCACTCAGTCCTTATGTAGATTATATTTTTACAAAATTTACACTATGTGATTAACAATAAAGTAAGTTGAACCCCCACCCATGCTATAGAGATCACACTGTAAAATCAAATGTTTCTCTGGTTTTTTTAAGGGGTTCATAAACAAAACAGACAACTAAAAAGTCAATATCATGGTATAATAACTGATTTTTAAATCATTGGGACAAACAAAACATCACTTTAGCTAACATAATATATATAATGCTATAAGGATCTAAGATGATGACAAAGTTTTGAATCATAATAACTAGGTGAAAACCAAAACTAAGTTGTAGCCACAAGCAAAAAATCACAACAACTCATAGAACCCCATACATTGTGATGGACCTCATGGGAATTTTAGTGCACGTATAACACCACCCTAATAATTCTATACTCTTGATCAATTTAGAATAGCTTAGGATGTGTAAAATATTTTAATAAGATAAGCAAAAAGACAACAAAAAAGTCAATATTGTGGAATAATAACTTATTTTTGAATCGTTGTGACAAACAAAACATCACATTAACTCACATAATATATATAATGCTATAAGGATCTAAGATTATAACAAAGTTTTGAATCGTGATAACTAGGTGAAAACCAAAACTAAGTTGTGGCCACAAGAAAAAAAATCACAACAACTCACAGAATATATCAAAGGTTGCAATGAACTCCATACATTGTGATGGACCTCATAGGAATTTTAGTGCATATATAACACCACCCTAATAATTATATACTCTTGATCAATTTAGAATAACCTAGGGTGTGTAAAATATTTTAATAAGATAAACAAAACAGACAACAAGAAAGTCAATATTGTGGTATAATAACTGGTTTTTGAATCATTGTGACAAATAAAACATCACATTAACTCACATAATATGTATAATGCTATAAAGATCTAAGATTATAGCAAAGTTTTGAATCATGATAACTAGGTGAAAACCAAAACTAAGTTGTAGCCACAAGCAAAAAATCACAACAACTCACAGAATATATCCAAGGTTGCAATGAACCCCATACATTGTGATGGACCTCATGGGAATTTTAGTGCACATAGAACACCACCCTAATAATTTTATATTCCTGGTCAATTTAGAATAACCTAGGATGTTTAAAATATTTTAATAAGGAACTAGATTTGTAATTATGAAATATAAAAATATAACTTAAATTTGTGAATTTACTTTGTATTTTTTTCTTATGTATATAGAGAAAGAATAAACCAAGTTTGGAGTTAAGAAAATAAACCATAACACAAAGAACAATATCTCCTTCCAAAAATGTCCCCATATTAACATGATATTCACTTTCTTGTATACCAAGACTATTGTTCTCCATATACAATTTCTTATAAGCATGCAATTTCCACTCACATATGTAGATGAACTTGAAGTAAACTCTATTTTTGTTAATAAAAATTCTCTTTATTGACATCTATGCTAGATAGATTGTACTTGAATGTATTTAAAATATCTTATTTGAGTTACATGTTAGATTATTTATCACCAAAGGATTTTCACCCCCAATTGAGTATTTCAAAATCTATAACAAAATTTTTTGGTTGATAACTCTTATCATTAATATCTTTGAAACCTCCACGACTTGCTTCCATGGAAGCAAAATTTTCCTTTCATTCCTTCACGATGACTTGTTCTCTGCAACATCTTGTTTCTTCTAGGCTACTCTTTCCTATACTATTTCCTTCTTATTTCTTATAGACTACTCTTTCCTATGCTATTGCCTTACGGCGTTTCTTTTGCAACATATGGTGCAATTGCTAGTTTACAAACAGTGTTTATTCTTTTGTAAATTTACATTTTTTAAACATAGTGGTAATCTAATGTTCGATGTATATAAACAAGTATTATTATTTTTATTTTATTTTAGAATTTAGAGATATATTAAATATAAATAGTGGATTGATTATAGAGTTTTAGTACTTTTGTCATTTAAAATTATGATTAACCAGAGTTGAAGTGTTAATGTATGAAAAAAATTTCGCATACTTTACTAAAAGTATCATTATTATGACCATTTACAATGAAGAATTTTATTTATTTATCAAAATATTTGTAATTATATGTGTTCTATAATTGAAGGTTTATATATATGTTTTTTTTTTATGATGTATTGCTTTAATATGGTATATTGATTCACTAGTGTTACAAATGGTACATCGATTCACTAATGTTAAGAGTAAGATATATGAGGTAGTCAAGTTGAGTGGATAGTGTAATTTTCAAAGGATATGCATTAGTTCTTTATTGATATATGGTGCACTAGTGAGGGCAAGATACTTGAGATGGTATAATCACAGTGGCATGCAAAAGGTTTGCATGAACACTTCACTAATATCAAAAGCACTAATGTTTAATCAATATGTGGTCCACCATTAGATTGTTGATATGTGTTACACTTTTGAAGACGCACGAAGTGGTCTAATCATATTGTGGTGTGGTTTTCAAAAAAATTGTTGTGCTCTATTTATATATGTTGCACTAGTGTATCTATGCTTTCATGGGTCCACTTGGCATGAATGGTGTTTTACTAATATACAACGCACTTGTGCATGTATGCTTTAGTGGTGCATTGTATAGCTAAAGATTCATTGACATGATCAACCACATATTTAAATTTATCAAGACATATATTATTTATTTGAAGCATCAATGCACTCACTAAGGTAAAGCACTAATGTGTTACACACTATGGGCATAGGCATTCTTATTTGATCGATGAACATCCAATTATTACATGGCATAACATTTATGAGGGTTTTAGCATGTTCTTGTTGTTTTGGCTATTATATCATTCATATAATCACTAATACTAGTTTTGAATATATATATATATATATATATATATATATAGAGAGAGAGAGAGAGAGAGAGAGAGAGAGCACCATATCAAAAATAGAATTATTCATCCTTACAATATGTTGATTGTGAATATAGAAAACAAGATAAATATGAGAAAGTATCCTTTGATGAAGTTTGGGCATTAACCACCTTTCGAGAGGTTGACATTTCTATATACTCTTTCTTGAACATGTGTCGTGCAACTTGACTTGTCTGTGATAGCTTGCTAATTAAGTGGACCCCTTGTAGGGGTACATTGAGCACTTTTTTAAGGAATCCTACTTAGTTAGGTTATAACACTACCCCGCTTTCACCTACCTAGTTGTCATCTTGTGGTAAAATATATAGAGCAATAATAATAATAATAAAATGTGCTTCGAAATGTTGCACAACATTAAGAAAGTATGCAAATATTTGTTAGCTTTAGGGGTCACTTTAAAAGTGTTAACAACATGCTTTAGGTTATCCGTGTGATGTGTGGTGCATGGTCTATGGACAAGCCTCGGTTGCTACATGATGGGCATGCACATGTCAGGTGGCTTGCTCGTTGATTACTAGATCTCAGATTAGTGCTTACATGGCTTTATTCCTTTGAGCATTGGAGACCTATGGAGCTTGGTGACTTCTTTGTGATGGGCAAATGGAGGTTGGTTTCTTGCTTGAGAGGATGACATGATTTGGAGGAGGTATTAAGAAACCCTATATGGAGATTGGATTTCTAGCACAATTGTTTGTGCTTGAATTGAGGGAGTGACCATGTAGGTGTGGTGGACTTAGACAACATTGAATGAATCGTTCAATGGTTCCATGTGCGGTTCCATCATCCTAAATTATGGTTCCAGTATGGATTTGTTGCGGTTCCACCATGGATCGCAACTGGCTCTGGGAGAGGGGAAAAAGGTTTTGCGGGTAAGGCTTTTTTTTTACTAAAGTTGACTTTGGGTTCAAGTGAATTAAGAGTGAGTTAGGGAAAAGAGAGGATGAGGTTAAAAGGCATTTCCCCCCTCTCTTTTCCACATTCTTTCATCTTTGGAGAGATTGGAGAAGAGAGGAGATACCCATCTTTTGAGATCATATTTGTGATATGTTTGAGGATAACTTCGGGGAGTGAGGGAGGAGGAGCTTGGAGGTGTAAAGAAGGGTTGCCATGTACACGAGCTAAAGCGGTAAGTGTGAACCCCAAACTCCCCCATTTTTTTTTTCATTCTTGTTTGTACATTTTCTCCTCCCTCTCATACTCTTTCCCATTATTTCTTCTTGCTCATTTTATTGTAGGTTGTTCATCTATATTCCAAAATGGTGTTCTTTTGGATTATCTATATCATTCCATTTTTGGTTTGCATGGTGTTGGTGGAGAGTAGGCATAAAAGGGAAGAAGAAGAAGAGGATGGTGATCGCACTATGATTAACACAATGTATGATGAGGAGGAAGGGTTTGAAGAGGGAATTGGAATGCAACGGGGGAATGTTGCACTAACGCCCTTGTGGAATTATGTGATAGAACTCGAGGGGGAAAGAGTTGGTGGAAGCTACAAGTTTTTATGCCCTCATGATTGTCATGGAGGAAAAGTTTATAGTGCTTCATATACCCGTGTAAGGAGGCATCTTTATGGGGTGTTGGACAGTGATGAAAAAAACGTCCCATAGGGATATCTATTTGCCTTAATGTTTTAATGGAACAAAGGAGAAAATACATCTAAATATAAAAGGTTGCACAAAATAAAACCAAGAAATAAAAAATGCAATCTAAATCAAGTGTAACCTCTATATTTGGTTGCTCATCTCCTCGCGAGTACTTCTACAACCTTTGAATCTAGAAGAACAATGGCAGATTTATTGAATGTTGGTGGAAGAGATGATGTGGATGGAAAAGTGGTCATGTTTCTTTGTGCTTTTGATATACAATTAAATGTGCCTCACTCTCCCTACTGGCACGATTTGTTTAAGGCCATCAATGAAGCCCCAATTATGAGGAAGCTAGAATTGCGTTATTAGAAAGAGAAAAGGCAAAGGTTCAAAGAGCTTTGACATGTTTTAGAAATGGGTGGGTGGATTGTGGGGTGTCCATTGCATCAAATGGTTGGATAAATGTTAGAAACCAACATTTGACAAATGTTCTTGGTGTTTCTGATAGTAGTGGAGTGTTTCTTTCAAGTCACTCCTGCTCCTCCATCACTGCATCTTCTCAAAACATTGCAAATCTCTTACCGAAAACAATCAAATATGTTGGCCATGATAATTTGATTCAACTGATCACTGAAAATGCAACAAATTGTGAGGGGGAAGGAAAAATCATACTCATCCACACATCTTTTGGTTTGTGTGCTTGGTGCACACATTGAACCTTTTTAATGTATGATATTGTGAAGCATAAAGAATGTGGGTGGATTAATCAAATTTACAAGAGAGGGAAGCAACTCATTAATTATGTCATAAGGCATACAAGGGTAAACTAATTTTAGACACTTACTCCAAGTTGCAGTTTCTTAAACTTTCAAAAACTAGTTTTGCAAGCTATTACCTCACCTTTCAGCAGCTAGAGAATGTGAGACAAGCTTTAATTTCTATGGTGACATGTGATTCATGGGATGAAATGAGCATTGATAGAGATATTGCTAATATAGTCAAGGAAATTGTTCTTGACAATTACTTTTGGTCATAGATTAAATATGTTTTGCAATTCACCAAACCAATTTATTACATGATCAAGTTTGCAGATTCAGATCGACCAATAATTGGGGAGGTGTATGAGGAGATGGATAGCATGTTGGGGAAGATTAAAGACATTTTTTACCCTGGAGATATCCCCTTGTACAATTATATTCACATAGAGGTGGGAAAACGATGGAAAATGTTGAACATTCCATTGCATGCCTTAACATATGTTCTAGCACCTAAATACTATCATTCATCACGGGTTTCAACATCAACATGTGGTGGGAGGCCCAAGAGAAAACCACACCAATATCCAGAGGTTATATCTGGTTATATGAAAGCATTAGATAAATTATTCCTTAATGAGGAGGAGTGTGACATGCTACGAAAACAATTGAGCAACTATATCCTTGGCATTAGTGCATTTGGGACCAATCATGCAATTAGAGATCAAGGGAATTTGCTTTCTCTTGAGTGGTGGAACATGCATGGAGGTGCTACTCTGCTTCTGCATTCTTTTGAAATACAAGAACTATCACAGGTGGTAAACACTCATTTTATAGAGAGGTTTTAGAGCACCTATATTTTCATCCACAATGTTAGATGGAACACGTTAAATGTAGACCAGGTAGAGAGTTTGGTTTATGTTCATTACAACTTGTGATTGTTGTCCCATTACTATGAGGAGGAAAAGAATAATAAAAACCTTAAGATTTGGGAGAAAAATCTAGAGAAGGCCAATTTGGAGGATGGAGTGTTACAATTAGAGCAGTTGGAGGATGCTCTTATCCAGGATGATGATGATCAATATAAGATGACACCCTCATTAATGTGAGGAAGAAAAGAATAATAAAGACCTTAAGCTTTGGGAGAAAAATCTAGAGGAAGCCAATTTGGAGGATGGAGTGTTATAATTAGATCAACTGAAGGATGTTATTATCTAGGATGATGATGATCAATATGAGATGGCACCCCCATTTGGTCCCATGGTCCCTAGGTTCCATTCTCCAACACTAGAAGTAGGGGCTTCATCTTCAGAAATTCCATAACTTCCATTACCACCATATTATTCACTACCACCATGTGGAGGCTCACATAGTGGTTGTGGTGTAAGGAAGAGAGATTAGTAGATATATTCATAGCTCACTACTTCTGTCATAGATTAGACTCTAGAGTATTACACTTTAGCGTTGTGATTTTGAACTTTTCTGTCTTCCTCTTCCTAGTTCAATGTGTAGTTGGTGGTGTGTAGGTGGTCTATTTTGTAAACATTATTATTTGAATTTTAGTCATGACTCATGTTGACAGATACTATATAAGTTATTTGAATGTTTTATGATTTTATCTTCTAAATGTCTACTTTATATTATGTGCTTAAAATTTTGGTACTTTCTACCTTCTATTATATAAGATATGCTTAAAATTTTGATGTATGTTTGTATTGTTATAGTCTAGATGGTTGATACTCGAATAATTAATCATTGATGTACAATGGATGCCATATATATATACACACATCGCTTCCAAAAAAACATCTCCACTTCGTGCAACCTTGGACTTAGATGACCACATGGCTTAGGAAGATCATTGGAGATTTGGAAGCTTGTGTAGGTGGATTATTGAACCCTTATCAAGAGGTGTTCATGCCTCTTGCTTGTTGAGCATCCTCACCCAAGAGCTTAAGATGTGTCATTTGTGAAGTGAGTGCTTAAAATGTGGGCCTTTCATCTTGTGTATAGGTTGTTTGTAATGGACTAGGATCTCTATTGTGTCTTTGACCTCCCTCGCCTCCAATGTAAATATATCATCATAATATACTATATTCTTTGTATTGTATTGGAGAATTATTGTGGGAAGTAAGATGTCAAATTTCATGAGGAATCCATAGGATCTAGATATTAGGGTTCATAAGGAAACCCTAAGAGAAGACAAGAAAAGAGAGAGAATGCTTGGTTTCTCTTTGAGAGATTTTTTTTTAAGATGTTAGGGTTTTTGTTATGCATGTAAACCCTGTAGACGAACATGACATTAGAGATATTGATAATTAATCATGTAGATTCATTCATCACTAACTTTCATTGGAGATGTGAGGAGAGGAGAAAATTAGTCTCTATCTCTCTCGAGCTTCAACCTTACTCCTACATTACAAACTTGTAGCTTACATCTAAGGTTTAAGGGTAGTGAAGAGTGCTACTCCATGTATCCTTGTAGACCAAGACTTGTAGCATGCACCAGTGTGAAGTTTAGGTTATTTTGATGGTGGTTGGTTTGTGAAAATATCTTTTAAATTTTAGATCCATTTAGGGCTAAAATTTAGGTCATTTGTTAAATTGGTTTTAGGTTTGGTCAAGGCCTTGTTATAGGATGGTTTTGAAGATAGATTTTAGGAAATTTTGTTCACCTGTAGTTGACAATATATGACAACATTTTTCACTGTAATCTCACCACGTATAAGATGAATAACTTCAAGAACTAAAGGTAGTGTTGAGATTCAAAAAGATGATGAGCTTAGTGAAAAGTAAGCACCTTCACTAAGTGGGGCCCGCAGGCTATTTTTAGGTGTATATCTATTTTTATACATGGTGAGCATATTATATAAGTTGCAGGATGCTATTTGTAGATGGTTGGTCAAATGTGGAAAATAGATGAAATTATATTTTTAGAATATTGGGCGAAGTCTCTTTACAGATCGTCGATCTAAAAATAGGTGCATGTCGATTATTATTAACCCTTAATAATAATCCGACAATAAACATCAACTTATTCTCTTGGAGCACTTTATTTCAATGAACAGATTTGGCAAATCAGTGGTCTGAAGGAATTACACAATTCCTAGGGTTATTGGTGGCTCATGCATGGAGGACTCAGTTAGAATTGAAGTGGCAAAGTTATGATAGAGTTGGAAGAGTAGTTACAGGAGTTGTTATTTAGTTTGACTCAGTTAAGTGAGTTAAACTCAGTTGAGCTAGTTGTATCTAGTCTAACTGAAAGATACACTAGTGAGAGCTAAGTGAATTAATTAGTTAATTAATTCACAACTAATAACTCACTAACAAGTGAAAAAATACAGCAGTTAACTACATTGCATGTCAGTTCCAGTGGAGACCCAGTGGAGAGATAGGTGAAAGGGTGAGATGGACTATCCGTTGTGACTATAGTGATGCATTCAATGCATCTGACACACAATGGAGTTTCCAATGCGGATTGCGCATTCAAGACAATTCCAAATTGAATTCATTTAGGGGTCTTCTTCAGCAGGGATTGCACAGCGGAGGCTGGTTGTTAGGAGGCAAGAAATTCGTGCATAGATATGCAAATTTCTGCATGACAGTTTGTAATGAATCTACATTGTACTGAGAGCTTGATGTACTAATCTTTGTATGAGATTATTACATGATTCCATTGATATACATAATATATGATAGTTGGGTTTTTTTGCTTTAAGATTTCCCGTCAAACAACTGTGTTATGTGTGATTGAATTTATTCACGTGTGTTTTCAATTGAGTTTTACATTTCCGCAAGTTTAACAGTGGAAGGATTATGTATTTAGCAAGAAGAAAAATATTATTAGATCAGGAGAATCCGGTAATACATCAGTATTAATAAATTTCTACATGGTATCAAAGCTGTATTGAACACTGGAGATTGCAATTATGAATAAGTGTTGAGTTTTGTGTTGGTGGACAATTTGAATTTGTTGTAGAAATTTCTTGGTGCGACAGTTGAGTATTCATTGAAATGTCTTTCAATGGGTTGCGATTGGAGTATGCCCTTGAGGCTAGCTCAAATTACATAGCCTGGAAGGATAGGATGGAAGCAGTGCTTGAAGATAATGGACTGAAGGAGTTCATCGATAGCGATGTTCCTTGTAGAAATTATATGCACTAAGCATGCATATGTCCTTGATTCGCTTGATCTCACACTATTTAACTTTATGAAAAATAATGAATCAATTCCACTTGTTAATCTTTTGCGGAAAAATTAATTGCACACACATGTGAAGCATAAACAAAAATAATCAATCGCACATAACATAGTTTTTAACCAGGAAAGCCTGAAGCTGAAAACCCCAACTATATATTATGTATCATGGAATCATATGACAATCCTCATACAAAGCTTATCAAGCTCTCAGTACAGTACAATCGTCATACACTAATCAGGAACAATCTTGCAAATCCATGCACTGAACTCTGCCCTCCTGCTACCTTCTTTTGACAGATCTTTTCCAAAGCAGCAGTGACCAGAGGAAGTTGGCGCTAAAAGATAAGCTCAGAAAAATAAATATGGAGAAGGGCGACAATATTCCAAAATATCTCACGAAGTTTTTCCATTGTAGGGATGAACTGGGAAGTGTGGGGATTACTGTTGATGATGATGACTTGGTGAGCTTGGCTCTCCTTGGGCTTCAGAAGAGCTGGCATAGCTACGAAGGCTCTGTCAATGGACGGGAGAAAATGCCAGGTTGGGAGCGACTTTGGTCGGATCTTGTGCAGGAGGAGATAAGGTGAAGTACGAGGGATGGCTCTTCATCGAAGAATGATGATGAAGAGAATTGTGCTTTGGCTGCCAAATCAAGGAAAGGGAAGGGGAAGAAATCCCATCCAAAATCCGAAGCTAAAGGCAAGAATCTGGATTTGTCCAAAGTGAAGTGTTTTCACTGTCACGAACATGGGCATCTCACCACTAACTGCCCACAGAAAAAGAAGAACAAGAAGGCTGTTGGAGCCGCAGTTGGAGAGGCCTTAGCCTCGTAATTTGAACTTGATTTCTCTTTGATCACATGCTTGGTTTCAAGCTCAATGGGATCGGTGTGGTATCTTGATAGTGGTGCATCTTTCCATATGACGGGAGACAAGGAGTTGTTTAGTGACTTGGAGGGGAAGGATCTCCAAATGCATACAGAGATGGGCGAAAATGGCAGATACAGTGCGACCGGCATTGGAACCATTTCCTTTGAGAGGGATTCAAGTAAACCATTTATGTTGAAAGATGTTATGCATGTTCTAGGTCTGAAGAAGAACTTGGTCTCGGTCGCAACGTTGGAAGACAGAGGTTATGACGTTTTTTTTAAGCGAGCGAAAAGCTTTCCTGCGACATAAAACAATAGGTCAAACCAAGAGGATAAGGATTCGAGTTAAGAATCTCTACAAGCTAGAGGTAGATGGTTGCGTTGCAATGATGGGCAAAGCAGAAGAAGTGGTGAGCCGGGACAAGGGCGAATTATGGCATAGGAGGTTGGGCCATCTTCACCATGGCGCCTTGAAGATTTTGTAGCAGATTTCTACTGGACTTCCCAAGGGTACTCTTGTGTAGTTAGATTAGTGCAAGGGATGTACTATGGGTAAGTTTGTGAATACCACCTTTCATGAGAAGGAGAAACGTGCTTCGGTGATCCTGGAGAAAATTCACACATACGTGTGTGGACCTTTCTCAGTTGCTTCAACAACAAAACACATGTATTATGTTATATTTGTTGATGAATATTCTCGTAGATGTTGGATCTTCTTCATTCATAAGAAGAGTGAAACATTCTCAAAGTTCTGTGAGTTTAAAGCATTGGTGGAGAAGGAGTCGGGGAAACAAGTGAAGGCTCTACGGAGCGATAATGGTGGTGAATATATCTCGAATGAATTCAAATACTTCTGTAGAAAATAAGGAATTTGAAGAGAACTCATAGCGCCTCATAACCCACAGCAGAATGGGGTCGTGGAGAGGAAGAACAAAAAGATCGTGGGTGCTGCATGAGCTATGCTGCATGACCAGGGCCTACCAATGCACTTGTGGGCAGAAGCATGCAACACTGCAGTTTATGTGAAAAACCATTGTCCTCATAGAGTACTTGGCACGAGTACACCTGAAGAAGCTTTTACTGGTAAGAAGCCTTATATTTCTCATTGAAGATTTTTGGCTCATCTGTTTACATTCATGTGACAAAAGACACCAGGAAGAAGCTGGAGCCGACTGCAGAAGTTGGGATATTTATGGGGTACACAGAAACACCCCATAATTATCGTGTGTATTTTCCAAACATTCAAATGACTGTGGTGCAACAGGATATAAAATTTAATGAGGTGAAAGCCATGAAGTTGTCGCTTGAGAGGGAGCTACACTTGCATGCGAAGGAGGAACTTCTTGTTCCCAAATATGAGCCTCTAGATGTGGATCAGCCACAGGAGGAGATTCATGGAGTGGAGGAGTCCACTCATGCATAACCAAACATCAGAACAGGCAGAAAGCGTACCACAGAAGCTGAGAGACTGAAGCTTGATGTGGCAAAGAATGTAGGAGTCCCTACATCACAACGCAGAGAGAGACATTCACCTGACCGATTTACTGGATACATGGCTCTTATGAGCAAGTGTATCATGACAGAGCCATATTCTTTTGAATAAGCAGCGCAGGAGCCCACATGGGTAGATGCCATGGTGGAGGAGTATGACTCCATTGTCAGAAACAGTGCTTGGGAGATTGTTCCAAGGCCTGTGGGTAAATCAGTGGTAGATTCGAAATGGATCTACAAGGTAAAGCAAGCTATTGATGGAAGCATCGAGAAGTATAAGGAAAGATTTGTTGCCTAGGGCTTCTCACATATCGAGGGGATTGATTATGAAGAAACCTTTGCACCTGTCGCACGGTATTCTTCCATAAGGACCATCCTTTCTCTCTCAGCACAGATGGGTTGGCACATTCATCAGATGGATGTGAAGACTGCATTCCTTAATGGGATCATTGAGGAAGAGGTGTACATTGAGCAGCCTGAAGAATTTGAGATCTTCAGCAGCGAGTCACATGTGTGCAGACTCAAAAGAGCATTATATGGGCTGAAGAAAGCACCACGTGCTTGGTACATACGGATCAACAACTATTTAACTGGACTTGGCTTCACCAAGAGTGAGGCGAATGCAGCCCTGTACCAAATTGTGGTGGAGGGTAAGCTTTTAATCATTGTTCTTTATGTTGATGATTTAATACTAACGGGTGATAAGCATTTGATACACTCATGCAAGGTAGATCTTGCAAAGGAGTTCTAGATGAAGGATTTGGGCCTCCTTCATTATTTCCTTGGTTTGGAAATATGGCAACGAGAAGGTGATCTATTTATGTCTCAAGGCAAGTATGCTCGGGAGATACTTGGTAAGTTTCACATGGAGGACTGCAAGCCCATGGATACTCCTCTTCCAGGAAATTGGAGGAAAGAGGATGCTACATCGGCAGAGGTAGTGGATGCCACTGTTTATCAACAGTTGATGGGTTCACTCATGTATTTAGTTAATACAAGACCGGACATATGTTATGCGGTGAACTAGCTGTCACAAGTGATGGTTAAGCCTAAAAATCTCTTTTGGAAGGCAGGCAAGCATGTCCTGAGGTATCTCAAGGGTACATTTGAGTATGGATTATGGTACAGACAGACGGATGAGGTGAATTTGCATGGCTTCACGGATGTAGATTGGGCAGGCAGCCCAACGGACAGAAAGAGCACATCAGGAGGGGTTTTCAGTATCAGATCTACAATAGTTTCTTGGTACAACAGGAAACAAAGATTCATGGCACTCAATTCAGCGGAAGAAAAATACATGGTAGCAAGTCAAGCTGCATGTGAGGCTATCTGGATGAGGAAGGTCCTGGTCGGTTTGTTTGGTTCACATTTAGATCCTACAGTGATACATTGTGATAATCAAAGTTGCATTAAAATCTCGATTAATCCTGTGTTTCATGGTAGATCTAAACATATTGATATCCGATATCATCATATCAGAGATTGTGTGCAGCGGAAGATCATGTTGCTTCAGTACATTCCTATGGAAGATCAGGATGCAGACATTTTGACGAAGGCGCTTAGCAGGAGAAAATTTGAATACCATAGAGGCAGGATCGGGGTGAAGGATAATCCCTATCTTGTTGAGAGGGAGTGTTAAGATTCAAAATGATGATGAGCTTAGTGAAAAGTAAGCACCTTCACAAGTGGGGCCCGTGGACTATTTTTAGGTGTATGTCTATTTTTAGACATGGTGAGCATATTCTATAAGTTGCAGGATGCTATTTGTAGATGGTTGGTCAAATGTGGAAAATAGATGAAATTCTATTTTTAGAATATTGGGCGAAGTCTGTTTATAGATTTTCGATCTAAAAATAGGTGCATGTCGATTATTATTAACCCTTAATAATAATCCGACAATAAACACCAACTTATTCTCTTAGAGCACTTTATTTCAGTGAATAGATTTGGAAAATCAGTGGGTTGAAGGAATTATGCAATTACTAGGGTTATTGGTGGCTCATACATGGAGGACTCAGTTAGAATTGAAGTGGAAAAGTTATGACAGAGTTGGAAGAGTAGTTACAGGAGTTGTTAATTAGTATGACTCAGTTAAGTGAGTTAAACTCAGTTGAGCTAGTTGTATCTAGTCTAACTAAAAGATACACTAGTGAGAGTTAAGTAAATTAATTAGTTAATTAATTCACAACTAATAACTCACTAAAAACTGAACAAATAAAACAGTTAACTATATTACATGCCAATTCCAGTGGAGACCCAGTGGAGAGATAGGTGAAAGGGTGAGATGGACTATCTGTTGTGACTATAGTGATGCATTCAATGCATCTGACACACAATGGCGTTGCCAATGAGGATTGCGCAGTCAAGGCAAGGCCAAATTGAATTCATTCAGGGGTCTTCTTCAGCAGGGATTGCGCAGTGGAGGCAAGAAATTGGTGCATAGATATGCAAATTTCTGCATGACAGTGTCTAATGAATCTACATTGTACTGAGAGCTTGATGTACTAAGCTTTGTATGAGATTATTACATGATTCCATTGATATACATAATATATGATAGTTGGGGTTTTTAGCTTTAAGCTTTCCTGTTAAACAACTGTGTTATGTGTGATTGAATTTATTCACATGTGTTTGCAATTGAGTTTTAAATTTCTGCAAGTTTAACAGTGGAAGGATTATGTATTTAGCAAGAAGATAAATATTGTTAGATCAGAAGAATCCGGTAATACATCAGTATTAATAAATTTCTACAGGTAGTAACCCAATCATTGACTTATGAGTCAACGAACCAAAATAACAAGTGACTTTAATGCAACAACTAAGCATATAATGAACTTGACTTTTACATGTCAGTTGACATGTTGAATTTACCTTGACTGCTTACAATGACCTTAAAAATGAAACAATGACTTTATATATAAGTTGTGACAATAAGCAATATTAACAATGACCTTTTGATGACATTGACTTGACATTCACCAGTATGACACTTGTGACTTTGTGCTAACTTAACTTGATAAATGAAATATTCCTGTAAGTATCTTAAGGAGACAAACTTGGTGTAATAACTCATTTTATGGCTAAAAATTTGCTTGATACATAAAAATGTCCTAGACATTATCACATTTATGACTTTATATTGACTTCATTCGATAGATCCTTGTGAGTATCCTAAGAATTTTTTTTGTTGTAGTAGCTCTCTTTGTGACTATCAATTGACTTAAGATACATTGACAATTCAGTGAGGAGACAATGACATTATGTTGATATGACAAGAAAATAGTACTATGACAAACAATGGTACTACTATTACTAATATGATATTTGTAATCAAGTGAATGACAACTGTGTATTGACACTTTGATTGTGACTTGTTAAATTAATGACAGTTGATACAATATTTTGACTTTGCTTACATGACCTTGACAATTTCTTGATACCTTAACATTACAATACCTTGGTTATGAAGTAAAAACATTGATTGACTTAGTGAGCATTTTATGAAGTTTACATAATAGTAATACCTATATTTGACCTTGATTAACACCTAACCTTAGCGTGACTTATTGACTTGACTCGTAGATTAAGAAACATAGACATATGGCAGTGATGACCTAGGGTTTCTCTTTTAGTGTGACCTAAGGATCTATTTGCAGTGACACAATTGTAATCTTGAAAGGTAGCAAGTGTTCAAGGCAATATCATCCAGTTGTACAAACTAATGTAAATATGGACAACAGGGTTTGATAAGCTAAAAAATAATGTTTACACATATGTTGGTAGCTCCTTGGAGAATTGAGTTGTTGTTATGGCATCTTGTGTTGTCAAATACAACAACACTTTTACAAGTTATGGGATCAATATTTGAGTGTAGCAGGAGATTGTGGTGAATCGATATTTGAAATTTGATGAGGATGTGTGGTCCTTTAGCTCATAGAGTTATCCTTCAAATATTCATGGGAGAAAGGATTTTTTAATTCTACATCTTGATTTAAAATTTAGATCTAAGTCAAATTAAAGGGAAAATGGGGTGAGATTATGGAGTCAATATGCTCTCACCTTCTACTATAGTTTGGAGGAAGATGAGATGGCTTACTCAAAGATTACAAGGTACATAGGAGTATCTAAGGGATCCCAAATCTTTAGCGAGGGTGAGAATACCACCTAAGAGATATGTAAACCATGTTGCATTAGCTTCTTCCACTTGTGAGCCTTCTATTTGTTTCAAGGAGGTGAGTTACACTACCTTAAAGTTGGAGCATGATTTTTGGGAGACAATAGTTGATTATGAGATTGTGGTAGGTTTAGACTTTAAAATGGCAAGTTTGGTTGAGCTACAAAGGGAGAACACCAAATTTTGTAAAAACACTTTCCCCACAGAGAGGGAGTGTTTGCTTTTAAGGTTAGTTTGAAAGTGTGTACACGCTGTTTGGGGTGCTTTATGTGATGTGGAGTGCATGGTCTATATATGATCCTTAGTTTTTTCATGAAGAACATACATCTGTAAGGAACATGTGAGGTGGCTTGCTTATTATTTTATAGACCTCATGTTAGTGCTTGTGTGGCTTTATTCCTTGTAGTGTATATATTTATAAAGTGTGGTTACTTGTATAAGGCCTCATAGAAGTCAAAAACTTGCTTGGGAGGATCAATGCTTTTGGAGGAGAAGTATTGGGAATATTAGAGGAGGGAATTGTTCCCCAGATGGAAAGTGAACACTTGGTTATCAATGTGGATTCTTATTATTAACTTGAGGATTCTTGGTCAAAGGAGTGATCATGTAGGTGGGGTGGACTCAAAGGATTATACGGCTTAGAAGGACCATTGGAGCTTTGGATCAAGATTGTGGAAGTGGATCATTGGACCCTTCTTAAGGAGCACTCATACATTAGAACCTTAATTGTTGGAGGTCTTCACCTTGGAGCTTGACATGTGTCACTTGTAGAGGGAGTGATTCACATGTCAACTTATCTTGTTGTAGATAGTTCATTTGTAGTGGACTAAGACCACTATTGTATTATTTACCTCTTTTACCTCCCATATGAATCAAGGCGGGAGGGAGTCTTTTCATGTCAACATCTTCTATTGTGTTATTTGTATTTTTTCGAATAATTATTGTAAGGAGAAAGATGCTAAGGTTTATTGAGAAATACTAGGAGCTAGGTGGAAGGGTTTACAAGAAAACCCTAAGAGAAGATAAGAAAAGAGAGATATGTCATATTTGTTCTTGGGGAGATTACTCTTGTGAGATGTTAAGATTTTCCCTTGTGAGATGGTAATGTTTATGTTATGCATATAAAGAGAAGAACATGACATTGGAGATAATGATACTAAATATTTTAGACTCATTTGTCAACATTGTATTGTAAAAATGAGGAATGGAGCACACAAAACTATGTCTCTCTCTATCATGTTCTCTTCATGTGTTACCACTATTTTTAATGGAGAGTCAAGGTTCTTAGAGAGAAGTGCAAATGAAATTCCAAGGTTATGGTTTCACTCTCAAAAGGATAATAAACCGAGGTTTGTAATAAAACTTATCGGGATAAAAAAAGTATTGTATATTGTAACTCTTATGAGAGAATAAGACTAAGATTTTAGAAATCTATGTGCCACTTTTTATGCATATAAAATAGGAGAGAAAAAGACACCTTGCAAACTCGTGGAATGCAATTCAAGGCGTCAAGAGGATATTTTGGAAAAACTAACTTTGGTTAGGAGTGATTCCCATCTAAGAGGAGTTGGTGGCTAGGGTTTCCTTGATTGCTCTAACTAAGGTTTCGAGAGCTTGAAATTTTATGAGCTTATGATAATATATGAGTGTTTAAGCAATCTAATGATTGTGTACATGCAAATTTGATTTTTGGCTTGTATTGTCTTCTTGACTGAGTAATTTATAGTACTTGTTGTTCATGTTGATTTAACATAACATAGTGTTGAAATTGTTCAGTGCTTTAAAATAAATCTTGAAGATAACATGAGAAAATTTAATATTATAAATTATATTGCAATAAAGTTATATCGTGATTTTTATATGTATGAAAAAGTGTGCCCTAAGGGTTGTAACTTGTTGCAATTGAAGTACATTTATTTATCATATTTTCCCTTAAGCAACCTAATGATTTTGACCAAAGTGAAGTGAAGTATCTATCATATTAGTATTATATATAATTTTATGTTTTATATTTTATTTTCTTTTGATGTGTCAAAAATATATGCCACATCGATGAATATTATACATAAACACATTACTATTAACAATTGGCCTTGTCAACAATGCATTGTTTCTAGAAATTAAGCACCCACACCCTTCATCAAAACAGGTACATCTCTTATGGATGTGTTATTGAGCTACATTACCACTCTTGATGAGATTCAATAGTGCTCCAACGCTACATTATACATCGATGTGTTGTGAATAAAATGCAGCATTAGATATGCTCTAAATCATAACCAACAATCAATGCATTTTTCTACAAACTATGTATTGAGACATTGGTGTTATAATGACATCATATAGCACCAATGCACTACTATATTGTTGAAGAACAAATTCTTTTAGTTCATGTTATAGCACTAGTGCACCAAAAAGTAAAAAACAACAACTCTATAGTCAAGTGAATTATTTCGTAAATATTGTCATGGACATTCCACTAGAACAATTCATCACAAAACATCTTTAAAAAAAATTCAAATTATTATTATGCAATGCTTTAATTAGGATTTGAATTTGACGACACCAATGTAACACATGAAATAATAGAATAACGTGAAACTAAAATGAAAGAAACTAAGGAGATAATCAAGCATCCACATAATGGGCACAATATGTATTGTATGAAAACCCATTATGGGAAAAAGGTAGCTAGAAGGCAGGGTCCATGTCTTGCTCTTTTCTTCTAAACTTTAAAATGAAATTATGGTGAAATAACACTCATTATGTAGTTTCCATGTACATTGAAGCTTGACTGATTGCTATAAGATATTATACTTACTTTGTTATAGTTCAAAATTCGACTATGGGATGTTCTTATCACTATGGAACAATAAACAATACAAAAAGAATGGAACCCCCTTTAACATGTTTATATAATCATCTAGGGTTGGAGTTGGGGTTTTTGCATTCCTTGACTCTTATATAGAGCAGGGTTTGGACCTTCTAGAATCTTCTTGAAAGTCCACACATAACTAGCTACACATGTGTGAATAATAGGAGTTGACATAGCGCCCACTCAATATCATGATGGTCAACAAGATAGGTCAACTTATGGGAGGCATAAATTTCACATACAAATTTTGGCTGAGGTTATTTTTATGTTGTTTGAAAGTTCTTGATTTATGAAATAACATCAAGAACTAATAATTTTTTTTGCAAATATTTCACCCCAAAATTCGACGTTTAAGGTCTCACACATGCTCTAGAAATTTATGGATTGTAGATCAACAAAGTGGGACCTAGCAATAAAATGGGCCCAACAAGTTATTGGATCCAATTTTTCCACCCAAAAAGAACCAAAATATATGACAAAATATATGATGATTTATTTCAATTCATACCTCCCCATTTAGGAAGGTTATTTGTCCCTAAAAGCTTTTATCGGAGGAGGTGGTGATTTTTCCCATATCTTCTCCCCAAAGTACCATTTTACCTTTCAACCCAATGTACTAGATTTCATGCTAACCTTGTTTGGATGCATTAGACTTCTTCTGCAAAAATATATGTTATGTTAACTTTGAGTCATATTCTAGTGATAAGTATTTTATGGTACAAAAAACTTGCACACTAATTGCCTAATCCAACATGGAATGCTCATAGAGTTTTAGATACTTCACATTCACTATTTAGTAAAAGTGCCCATATGGGGACATACTAAGTTTGTAGGAATTATCACCCACCTTCTCCAACACTTCAAAGGGACCATATCATAGATACTTAAAGTTCTTGCTAACACATTTTAGCCTTTCTTTCTTTAGATGTAACCAAACTATGTTTCCCACCTTGAATGTCTTCTCAATTTTGTGTTGACCACGCCGAGATTGTACTTTCCCTGTGATTTTTAGCCTTCAATGCTTCCCATGTGGTGTCTTCCTTCACCCCTCCTTGTTGTCTATAAAAAAATACCCATAAAAAAATTTCAAAAGGGGACTTATTGATAGAAGTGTAAACTACTCTATTATAAGAGTGTTGAATATAAACCAATTTTTCATCTGATGTCCTTAGATATGTTTTATTGTAAACCCACAAAATATGAACTAATCCCATTATCACTGATTCTGTCTACCCATTTATCTATGAATAAAAATTTGTATATCTCTTCAACTTGGTGCACATCCTCTCCCAAAGTATAGTAAAAAAGACACTAAGAAATCTAGTATCTCTAAATGAGATGATGCTCCTCGGTATTTGTTGTAGCTGCTACAACAACCCCAAAATTTAGTTGATCCAGGTGGATATTGGTGGCCACCCGCCTATTCCACTTGGGGCCCCACCATTGTCTCTTTCAATTTTTTCACAACTTACTATTTTTAGCATTTTTTCGGGTCCTGAACTTCCAGAGCCGTTTTGAAGCCCCAAACGGAGATAGTATGTCGAAGTTACGTCCCCGAGAAGTTGAAACACCAATTTACCCAAACAGGGCCCATAGTTTTGGCACTTCATCTCCTAGGGTTAGGTTTTTGGATGTTTAGAGTTCTCCATTGTTTCTCCATAATAAATAGGCCCTCGAGCCTCATTGTAACATAGTTCAGAGGTCTGTAGCCGCCACATCTCATTTCACAGATTCGCTACCAGCACCCTAGCTATTTTATTTCCATCATGTTTGTAAGCATATTTCTGTGATTTGATATTAATGAAATGAAGCCTTATTTCCGTTGTATTTCTATGTTTATGGTTATTTATGTATGCTGTTGCATTCCCGCATAAATCCAGATCAGTGGTATCAGAGCGGTATGCTTTTTCTCAATCCTTCTTTGCATGTCCCCAACTAGGTCGGGGTATAAGGAGTTAGGTCTCGATCTGGTGGAACCTTTGCAAGATCAGCCTCGCAAACCCCGATAGACGCCCATGGGGGACGAAAAGAATATGAGGGAGCAGGAGATCCTATCAAAATATTGCTCGAGGAGGGCCTTGAAAAACAAAGGAACGCGATGATGGTAACTTTGCCCTGATCCTTCAACGACTGCCCACCGGCGATGCATCTGCATCCAATAGCCACTCTGGAGGTGCGACTCCCTTTAAGGTACAAGTAAACTTTGACATTCCCATATTTGAGGGTCAAATAGATGCAGATGCCATAGATAGATGGTTGAATCTATTAGAAGGATATTTCTCGGTTCATGACTTTTCCGACTGGGAGAAGAATATTTTTGCACTCCTCAAAGTTACCCTCCATGTCAAGGATTGGTGGTAAACCTACTGTGAGAAAAAGGACGAGACAAAACCCTCTCTGTTCTCAGTCATACCCACTTGGAATTCTTTCTGAGATGCCATCAAGGAACAATACTATCCCGTGGCGAGCTATGAGGACAAGTACATACAATGGACCACGTTGCGGCAACAAAGGGATCAAGATGTGCATGAGCTAATGAATATGTTCCATACCTTGTGCACAAAGTTGGGTATCAAAGATTCAGAGAAACATTTGGTGCTAAATTATCGCGGTTGTCTGCACAAATACATTAAGGAGGAAATGGAGTTCCTCGACATCTCCTCGCTTGGTACGACATACCGATATGCTGCCAAGATTGAGAAAAAAATCAAACAGAAGAAGCGAGACATTGGATCTGTGAATCAAAAGCAAGGGAAAGGTGCCCCCAAACCACAGAACAAAGGACAAAGCCAAGATATGGCGGTCCAAGACAACCTGCCAAAGACACAAGAAAAGAACAACACCACGAAGCCAAAGAAGGACACGAGAAAGTGGTGTGAGTTCCATAAGAGCTCCACTCACAACACAAGTGAGTGTCGGGCCAAGAAGTCGCTGGTGGCCGAGATGAGGGATTTTGAATCAGATGAATGCTCTGATTCTGAATTAGAACCTGACAAGGTGAATGACAAAGGGAAGCAGATTATTGATACAGAGCCTAATGCCACTGTTGCCACTACGAAGATCCAGAAGGAGGAACCATAAGATCCAGAGGAGGCAGAGCGTCTCTTCCACTCCCAGATGCGGGTAAAGGGTTCCCTACTACGGCTTATTATCGACAATGGGAGCCAAAAGAACCTCATTTCAGCAGATGTTGTGAAGTGGTTGGGCTTGCCGACCACAGCGCACCCACAACCATACACCATCGGGTGGCTTCACCAAGGACGGGATCTCCGCGTCAGCCAACAGTGTCGCCTTCCCTATAGCATCAAGCCCTTCACGGATGAGGTATTGTGTGACATTGCTCCTATTGATGTTTTTGATGTATTATTAGGCCAACCATACTTATGGAAGCGACATGTTGTGTATGAGTCCCGACCTCGCGCTGTTATTGTTACTTTGGGAAATAAATTGTACAGGATATGAGAGGTACCACCGCCTCCCACTATCTCTTTGGTTACTGCAAAAAAATGTAGTAAGCTCATTTCCCAAGCCACAAAATTTGTTTTCTTGATGATCCGACCCCAAGGCAAGAAGAAGAATATGGCCATGACCTCCAGACATGGCTCCTCTGCACGAAAACAATAAATGGACAAGGTTGTGGAGGAGTACGGGGACATCTTCACCTCACCCACAAGGGTGCCTCTACATTGTCAGGTCAAGCACCCTAGTGACCTAACCCCAGGTGCGCCGCTACCCAATGGACTGATCTATAGGCGCTCTGCTCTGGAGAATGATGAAATCAAGAGGCAGATTCAGGAGCTGCTGCAGAAAGGTCACATCCGGCCAAGTTCATCGCCCTGTGGGAGCCCGATCGTGTTGGTACAGAAGAAGGATGGGACTTGGAGACTCTGTATTGATTATTGGGTGCTGAACAAGATCACTATCCGGAATAGGTACCTGTTCCCATAGATTGATGACCTTCTAGACCAACTCAAAGGGGCAAAATATTTAAGCAAGATCGACTTGAAGTTTGGGTATCACCAGGTACCAATCGAACCCTCTGATGTGTGGAAGACTGCCTTCAAAGCCAAGGAGGGTCTTTTCAAATGGCTCGTCATGCCTTTCGGGTTGACAAATGCTCTCGCAACCTTCATGAGGTTGATGGATGAAATCTTGCGTCCATTCACCAACTAATTTGTAGTGGTATACTTGTTGAGATTGCAATAAGATGATGAGCTTAGTGGAAAGAAGTCGCCTTCACTAAGTGGGCCCGCAGGCTATTTTTGGCGCAAAGTCTATTTTTAGACATGTCGATCATATTCTATGAGTTGTAGGATGATATTTGTGGATAGTTGGTAAAGTTGGAAAAAATAGATGGACTTCTATTTTTAGACATATTGGGCAGAATCTATTTTTAGATTGCCAGTCTAAAAATAGATATGTCGAATATTATTATCTCTTAATAATGTTTGGACTATAAACATTATCTTATTCTCTTGGAGCACTTTAGTTAAGTGCAAAGATGTGGGGCGACGGAAGGTCTTGCTCATTCTGAGGGTTAAAGTCATTCTTCATGGTCTTCGATTCAGAACTCATGTGACAGAGTTTGGTGGAGTTATAGAAGTAGTTCATGGAGTTGTGTTCAGTTTAACTCAGTTAGACACAGTTGAGCTGGTTGTATCTAGTCTAACTTATTGATACACTAGTGAGATGAATAGTCACCTTTTAACTCTTTCACTGCCTCTTCAACACAGTCTCATAAATTGTCCATGCTCATGCACTGTAGTTAAGCGATGTATTCTTCAGTTGTTGGTTGATTAATGAGTTAATAATTAGTGAATTAATTATTAATTAATTCACTAATTATTAACTCATTAATCAACTAAAGAATACATCGATTAATGATGCATGGACAATTTTAGTGGAGACCAGTGAAGAGGTAGGTGAAAGAGCAGTGTGACTATCAGTTGTGACTATACTGGTGCATGAGTTTGCACCACACATTGATGGAGATGCCAATGAGGATTGGGCAGTACAAGCCAGGTAATTCAAGTTCATTCGGAGCCATTCTTCAGCAGTGATTGCGCAGTAGAGGCAGGTTATCAGGTGGCAGAGATTGGAGCATGTGATTTGCTAGATCGGGCTTGATTAGTGTGTAGTAATTGGAGATTGTACTGAGAGCTTGTGAGGAGCTTTGTATGATGATTGTTACATGATCTCTATGACATATAATAAACATATAGTTGGGAGTTTTTAGCTTTAAGCTTTCCCATAAAATACTGTGTTCATATGTGTGATTTTTTATGGTTTTAATGTGCGCATGCGATTGTTTTTATTTCCGCAATTAATGATCAATGGTAGAAGAGATTATGTATTGTGCATGAAGTTAAAATAGTGTGTGATCGGGAGAATATCGGTGTATAAAATATCAGTTATCAAATTTATACATGGTATCAGAGCGATATTGATCATTGGAGCAATTGCAAAACATTGAAGCGGTTGAGTTTTGTGCTGGTGGAATTCGAATTTGCAGCAGTGTTTTCTTGGTGTCAAAGTTGAAATGTCTTTCAACGGATTGCGATTGGAGTATGCCCTTGAGGGCAGCTCGAATTATATTGCATGGAAGGACAGGATGGAGGCGGTGCTGGATGACAATGGGTTGAAGGAGTTCATAGATGCTGAAGTCCCAAAGCCTACTTCTACTGATGCTGCCGTACTTGATGCATGGCAAAAGAAGACAACAAAGTGTCGAAGGATTCTGTTGGAGGGTGTGAAGGATCACATAGTGTCCAACCTTCATGGTAAGGCTTCTCCATTCTTTATGTGGAAAGCCTTGACAGATTTATTCCAAAGCAAGAGCGACCAGAGGAAGTTGGCGCTCAAGGATAAACTCAGAAACATAAAGATGGAGAAAGGCGACAGTATGCCCAAGTACCTCACGAAGTTCGTCCAATGCAGGGATGAGCTGGGAAGTGTGGGGGTGACTGTTGATGATGAGGAATTGGTGAGCTTAGCTCTCCTTGGGCTTCCAAAGAGTTGGCATTCCTATCAGGACTCTGTCAATGGTCGGGAGAAATTGCCAGGATGGGAGCGAATTTGGTCGGATCTTGTGCAAGAGGAGATAAGGCGAAGTACCAGGGACAGATCTTCATCAAAGAACTCAGATGAAGAAAATTGCGCTTTGGCTGCCAAAGCAAGGAAGGGGAAGAGCAAGAAGAATTCTTCTCAATCCGGTGCGAAAGGCAAGAAGCAGGACATGTCCAAGGTGAAGTGCTTTCACTGTCACCAACATGGACATTACGCCACTAATTGTCCACAGAAGAAGAAAAATAAGCAGGTTGTTGGATCTGCATTTGGAGAGGCCTTAGCCTCGCAGTTTGAGCTGGATTTTTCACTGATCGCATGCTTGGTCTCAAGTATGATGGGTTCAATGTGGTTTCTTGACAATGGTGTGTCTTTTCATATGACCAGAGACAAATATTTGTTTACTGATATGGATGAGAAAGATCTTGGAGTGCACATCGAGATGGGCGTTGATGGTAGATACAGTGCGACCGGTATCGATACCATTTCCTTTGAGAGGGAGTCTGGTAAACCCTTCGTATTGAAGGAAGTGATGCATGTTCTAGGATTGAAGAAGAATATGATCTCTGTGGCTATGTTAGAAGAAAAGGGATATGATGTTGTCTTTAGCGAGGGAAAGGCTTTCCTGCGCAGTAAGGCAACTGGTGAAACCCGGAGGATAGGGGTTCGAGTTAAGAACCTTTATCAATTGCAGGTAGATGGCTGCGCAACAATGGCAGACAAGGCAGAAGGAGTGGTGAGTCGGGATGATGGTGAGCTATGGCACAGGAGATTGGGCCACCTTCACCATGGAGCTTTGAAAATTTTGCAGCAGATTTGTACCGGGCTTCCCAAAGGTACACTTGCGCAGTCAGATCAGTGCAAGGGATGTACTTTGGGAAAATTTGTGAAAGCCACCTTTCACGAGAAGGATAGTGCGCACCACGACGATCCGCGAAGAATTCACACGGTGTGTGGACCTTTCTCGGTGGCGCAGCAAAGCACGGGTACTGTGTGATATTTGTTGATGATTTCTCTCGAAGTGCTAGATCTTCTTCATGCGGAAGAAGAGCGAGACATGTAAAGTTACGTGAGTTCAAGGCCGTTGGTTGAGAAATGGCGGGAAGAACTATGAAGGCTCTTAGGAGCGATAATGGTGGTGAATTCATCTCTGGCGAATTCAAATACTTTTGCAGCGCAGAAGGAATTCGAAGAGAGCTCATAGCGCCTCATAACCCACAGCAGAATGGGGTCGTGGAGCGAAAGAACAGAACGATCGTGGGTGCTGCACAGGCGATGTTGCATGATCAGGGCCTTCCCATACACTTGTGGGCTGAGGCATGCAATACTGCGATTTGTGTGCAAAACCATTGTCCTCACAGGATACTTGGCATGAGTACACCCGAGGAGGAGTTTTCTGGTAAGAAGCCTGATATTTCCCATTTGAGGATTTTTGGTTCACCTGTTTACATTCATGTGACGAAGGATGCCAGGAAGAAGCTGGAGCCGATTGTAGAGGTTGGGATATTTTTGAGGTACACTGATACGCCCCACAATTATCGTGTGTATTTTCCAGACAATCGCAAGACTGTTGTGCGACATGATATCAAATTTCATGAGGAGAAAGCCATGAAGTGTTCACTTGAGAGGGAGTCACACTTGCATGCAGATGAGGAGCTATTAGTTCCTAAGGATGAGCCTTAGGATGTGGATCAGCCACAAGAGGAGGTTCATGGAGTGGAAGATACCACTCATGCAGCGCCAACCATCAGAGGGCGGAAGCACACTACAGAAGTTGAGCGACTGGCTCAAGATGCAGAGAAGGTTGTAGGAGCACCTACATCACAACGCAGACAGAGACAGTCACCTCACCGGTACACTGGATTCATGGCTCTTGTGAGCAAGTGTATCGTGACAGAGCCATCCTCTTTCGAGGAAGTTGTGGAGGATCCCACATGGGTAGATGCCATGGTTGAAGAGTATGATTTGATTGTCAGAAACAGTGCATGGGAGATTGTCCCAAGGCCAGAAAGGAAATCAGTGGTGGGTTCGCGATGGATCTACAAAGTGAAGCAAGCAGCTGACGGGAGTGTGGAGAAGTACAAGGCAAGATTTGTTGCACGAGGCTTCTCATAGATTGAGGGGATCGATTATGAGGAAACCTTTGCACCTGTCGCAAGGTATTCTTCCATACGAACGATTCTTGCTCTCTTAGCGCAGATGGGGTGGCACATTCATCAGATGGATGTGAAGACTGCGTTCCTCAACGGGGTGATTGAGGAGGAGGTGTACATAGAGCAGCCCGAAGGTTTCGAGATCTTCAGCAGCGAGTCGCATGTGTGCAGGCTCAAGAGAGCGCTATATGGGTTGAAACAAGCACCTCGTGCTTGGTACACACGGATAGACAGTTATTTCACCGGACTTGGATTCTCCAAGAGTGAGGCGGATCCTAACCTATACCAGATTGTGGTGGAGGGTAAGTTGCTGATCATTGTACTTTATGTAAATGATTTTATTTTGACAGGTGATGAACTGTTGATACATTCATGCAAGGCTGATCTTGCAAAGGATTTTGAGATGAAGGACTTGGGCCTCTTTCGTTATTTCCTGGGATTGGAAATTTGGCAGCGCAGTGGTGGACTTGTTTGTGTCTCAAGGCAAGTATGCCGGGAGATACTGGATAAGTTCAACATGCATTGCTGCAAGCCTATCGACACTCCTCTTCTTGGTGGTTGGAGGAAAGAGGATGCTACATCGACAGAGGTAGTGTATGCCACTATTTATCGACAGTTGGTGGGGTCGCTTATGTGTCTGGTCAATACATGACCCGACATATGCTATGCTGTTAACCAGCTTTCACAAGCTATGGTTAAGCCTACAAGCTCTTTGGAAGGCGAGGAAGCATGTATTGAGATATCTCAGAGGCACATCGGGATATCGATTATGGTACAGACAGTAAGATGAGGTGAAGCTGTGTGGATTCACAGATGCAGGTTGGGCAGGGAGCCCAACGGACAGAAAGAGCACATCTGGAGGGATTTTCAGTATCGGGTCGACAGTAGTTTCTTGGTATAGCAGGAAGCAGAGATCCGTGGCACTCAGTTTAGCAAAGGCCGAGTATATGGCAACGAGTTTGGCTGCATGCGAGGCTATATGGATGAGGAAGATCCTGGTCGGGTTGTTCAGTTCACACTTAGACCCTACTATGATTTATTGTGATAATCATAGTTGCATTAAACTCTCGGTTAATCCGGTATTTCATGATAGATCTAAACACATTGACATCCGGTATCCTTCATATATCGAGAGGGTGTGTGCGGCGGAAGGGTCATCATTACTTTCATACATTCCCACGGAGGATCGGGGATGAAGGTCTTGGCAAAGCTTACGGGGGGCAAATTCGAATACCACGGAAGGCGGAATGGGGTGGAAGATAATCCTTATCTTGTTGAGAGGGAGTGTTGGGGTTGCAACAGATGATGAGCTTAGTGGAAAGTCGCCTTTGCGCTAAGTGGGCCGCCAGGGCTATTTTTGGTGCAAAGTCTATTTTTAGACATATGGATCATGTTCTATGAGTTGCAGGATGCTATTTGTGGATGGTTGGTCAAGTCAGAAAAAATAGATGGAGTTCTATTTTTAGACATATTAGGCGAAATCTATTTTTAGATCGCCAGTCTAAAAATAGATATGTTGAATATTATTAGCTCTTAATAAAATTTGGACTATAAACATTATCTTATCCTCTTGGAGCACTTCAGTTAAGTGCACAGATGTGGCACAGGAGCTAACAGAAGGAATTACGCTATTCCTGAGGGTTAAGTGGAGCTATTTCATGGATACTTCAGTTAGAACTCATGCGATAGAGTTTGGTGGAGTTATTGAGCTAGTTGATGGAGTTGTGTTCAGTTTAACTGAGTTAAACATAGTTGAGCTAGTTGTATCTAGTCTAACTGATTGATACACTAGTGAGAGTGGTATGAATTAATTATTAATTAATTCACTAATTATTAACTCATTAATCAACTAAAGAATACATCAGTTAACTACAGTGCATGGACAGTTTCAGTGGAGACCAGTGAAGAGGTAGGTGAAAGAGCAGTGTGACTATCAGTTGTGACTATACTGGTGCATGAGTTTGCACCACACATTGATAAAGATGCCAATGAGGATTGCGCAGTACAAGCCAGGTAATTCAAGTTCATTCGGAGCCATTCTTCAGCAGTGATTGCGCAGTAGAGGCAGGCTATTAGGTGGTAGAGATTGGAGCATGTGATTTGCTAGATCGAGCTTGATTAGTGTGTAACAATTGGAGATTGTACTGAGAACTTGTGAGGAGCTTTGTATGATGATTGTTACATGATCTCTATGACATATAATATACAGATAGTTGGAGGTTTTCAGCTTTAAGCTTTCCCATAAAATACTGTGTTCATATGTGTGATTTTTTATGGTTTTAATGTGCACATGCGATTGTTTTTATTTCCGAAATTAATGATGAATGGTAGAAGAGATTTTATATTGTGCATGAAGTTAAAATAGTGTGTGATCAAGAGAATCTTGGTGTATAACATATCAGTTATCAAATTTCTACAATACTTGGATGACATTCTGATCTTTAGCTAGACTTGGGAAGAGCACCTCCACCACATCCGAGAAGTCCTCCAAACACTGCGGCAACACAAGTTGTGTGCCAATTTGGAGAAGTGCACTTTTGGCATGACCCAGGTTCAATATCTGGGATACATTATTGATGAAAGGGTGGTGCATGTGGATCCAACCAAGATCCAAGTCATTCGGGATTAGCCAGCCCCAACCACCCTAACATAGCTTCGCAATTTTTTGGGTATTGCTAATTTCTATTGCAGGTTCATGTTGGGATTCTCTCATATCACTTGGCCCTTGACTCAAGTCACCAAGGGAGGAGCGAAAGAAAAATTATGTTGGTCGGAATCTCAACAGAAGGATTTTGTAGAATTGAAACATCGTCTTTGTTCTGCCCCAGTGCTCACATTACCAGACTTGCAACAACCATTTGAGATCGAGACAGATGCCTCTAACTATGCTATTGGGGAAGTTCTTACTCAACAGGGGCATCCAGTGGCATATCACTGTGAGACATTGTCTGACACAGTTCGAAAGTATCCCACTTATGACAAAGAAATGTATTCCATTGTAGAGGCTTTTCAACAATGGAAGCATTACATTTTGGGGAAGGAGACAATCATCCACACAGACCACCAACCCCTGCAGTTCATACAGACACAAGGGAAGTTGCAGAATGATCACGATCAGAAGTGGTCCACATATCTGCAACAATTTCATTTGAACATCAAGTACAAGAAGGGTAGCACCAATAATGTTGTAGACTGCCTCAACCGACCACCGATCATGTCCATAACCACCATTCTCAACTCTTGTGAGCATGAGACTTCTGATTGACAGCTTCTCTACAAGAGCGATCCAGAATTCAGCTACGCATACAAGGCACCCTTGGGGGGTATGCAAGTTGCAAATTTTCACCTCTAAGATGCACTATTATGTCACCTGGGACACCTTTGTATTCCTTAAAGCGAGCATGCCAAGATGATATGGGAAGCGCACTATAGTCGAGTCGTTGGGAATTTTGGGGTCGAGAAAACAGTGGCAGTACTGTAGAAGTATTTCTATTGGCTGAACCTTCGACAAGATGTCGGGAAGTACATCAGATCCTGCACTACTTGCACCATTGCCAAACCGACCATCAAGAAGCAAGGGATCTATACTCCGCTACCTACCCCTAGTCGAACTTGGGAATCCATATCCATGGATTACATTTCAGGCCTTCCTTCTACTAAGCATGGAAATGATTGTGTTTTCGTGGTTGTCGACAGATTCTCAAAGATGCCCATTATGGCAGCCTGCAAGAAGAATATCACAACAACGACCACTACTAAATTCTTCTTTGAACGAGTGTGGGTGCACTTTGGGATCCCACAGTCTATCATATCAGATCGCGACAGCAGGTTCTTCAACATGTTTTGGTCCAGCTTCTGGTCAATGTTGGACACCACGCTCACCAAGTCCACAACTTTCCATCCCCAAACTGATGACCAGACAAAGGTTGTCAACAGGATGATTGTACACATTCTGTGCATGTACAATTTAAAGCATCCACGCACATGGGATGAGAGCCTTCCCTATGTACAACACAGTTATAACCAGGCTCTCCACAGCTCAACCAGCCGCATCCCCTTTCAGGTGGGCTCAGGATTCCAGCCACTATGTCCCATTGACGTAGCCATGCCATTTGTAGCTACTCAGGCCGATTCGGCTCATGTCCAGTCTGAAGCTAACAAAGCAAACAACTTCATCGAGCGCATTCAACACATCCATCAACAGGTTCATGACATATTGGACAGAGCCAATGCTAAGTACAAGCAACGACATGATCAACATCGAGTGTCGCACAACTTCCAAGTGGGCGAAAAAGTGTGGCTACATTTGCAGAAGGAGCGCCTCATTGGACCCCACCACAAGATTCGCCCACTCTAATAGCCATACACCATCACCAAGCTGTAGGGAACAATGACTTTGAGCTTAGTATTCCACCATTCCTTGGTCTACACCCAGTATTCAATGTAGACAACCTTCGTCCCTACTTCCCACCTCTATTGGACACCTCTGAAATTGCAGAAGAACTCACACCAAAAGAGTTAAACCCAGACTGCATGGAACATGCCACCACAGACTATATCATGGACATGCAAATCAAGAACACTCGCCGAGAGAAGATCCAACTGTATCTTGTTATCAAAGCTGGCCAACTCCTGCACCAAGGCAAGTGGTTCACCAGGGACCAATTTCAACAGAAGTTTCCTCGTCTCATCAAGGAACTCAACACAATGGGGACCATTGCTTCCTAAGGGGGGAGGAATGATCCAGGTGGATATTGGTGGCCACCCGCCTATTCCACTTGGGGCCCCACCATTGTCTCTTTCAATTTTTTCACAACTTACTAGTTTTAGCATTTTTTCGGGTCCTGAACTTCCGGAGCCGTTTTGAAGCCCCAAATGGAGATAGTATGTCGAAGTTATGTCCCCGGGAAGTTGAAACACCAATTTACCCAAACGGGGCCCATAGTTTTGGCGCTTCATCTCCTAGGGTTAGGTTTTTGGACATTTAGAGTTCTCCATTGTTTCTCCATGATAAATAGGCCCTCGAGCCTCATTGTAACACAATTCAGAGGTCTGTAGCCACCACATCTCTTCTCAGAGATTCGCCACCAACACCCTAGCTATTTTTTTTCCATCATGTTTGTAAGCATATTTCTATGATTTGATATTAATGAAATGAAGCCTTATTTATGCTGTATTTCTATGTTTATGGTTATTTTTGTATTCTGTTGCATTCCTACATAAATCCAAATCATTAGCCCCTTTCAAATTTGGAGACCCCCATGCTAAAATTTTAAGGTATCATATGCTTATGGTCTATTAGGGTTTTTCTCTTTCTCTTACCTATCTAGGGTTTCCCTAGGAATTAGAAAACAACCTACCCTAAAAACCTAAACCCTAATTTCATTTATCAAATCGTATTTGGAAGTTGCAAGCTAATTGTTGTATTTGCAACTTGCGAACTTTTGTGTAAGTTCGTGGGATTTTACTTTGCGACCCCTTTTCATAGGCTAGTTGTGTGCAACCAAGCCTTTGCGCTCTCATACCTTGCAACCTATATAATTCACAAAGTCGTGTTTCCAAGAAGATATCCTCACGAGACCTCAAACACTTGTGTGACCTTGTGACCTATATGGTGACAATTGAATGTGATATTGTGACCTCCCCTTGGCCAAGTCGCATGCAACTCCTGTCTCTTTGCAAAATTATCTTGCAACTTTCGTCCTTGACTAGTTGCATGCGACTAGTTCTTCGTATATTTCACTCTTCCAAACTCCACCATCACACATGATTCCTTTCTATAAAACACCAACTCCCCCTATTTCTCATTTCATTCCTCTCCTCAATGCTAGTGATAGGACAACTCCCTCTCGCGACAGTCCGTAGTGACCTGCAACCTCTCCTGGTAATTAATGTTCCCTCTCCCCTCTGTAATTATTACTTTATTCAAATTGAAATGTATTCGCCCTAGGGTTGTTGACTCTGCGCCTTCCCAATTATTTCCATGTCCCTCACCTTAACCTAATTTTCCCTCGTCATTTCAATGCTCACTCACCATGCTCAAATTTACTCCCATCCTATCCTCCCTAACCTAACCCTATCCAGATTCAACTCTCCATCCTTCTAAAATCATCTCGTACCCTCATGACATGATGTACTGTCGTTGGTTATAGGGGAAAATCAATACCCCTGTTTGGGGTTCACCTTTCCCAATTTTACACATGCCCAGTTGGAGGTTTCGAAACCTTTTATGCATCATAACAATTGCCATGGTGCCCTGACTTTACTTTGACATTTCTTCGATGAAAGTCATTCCTTATTCACCTAAATTTCAGGTCTCATTAAAAAACTTGAACACTCATCCTTTTCTCCACCTTTTCCAACATTGTAACCCATATTTAGTCGTTGGTTGTAGTATCTGTCAACTCATAGATCCACTGATGATAGCATTTACCCATTGTGTGATTTGTGACTTGTTTAGATCCCTTCTATTATTCGCAAAACTGCACCTAAATTGCTAGACACTCACATGACCTTGGCTACAATGTAACCTGTTGTCAACCCTAAGTCGCGTAGTCTCAAATCATAACTGGAAAATACATGAAGATGTGCGACCTTGCAACCTCACTCTCCATGCGACCTATGAATTGTCCCTTTTTTTATTCAATCCAACCATCCCTTAGTTGCATGGTTGCTAGATTTCGTTCAGGGAAGTTATCATCTTGTGCGACCATGTGATCTCCTTTCTTCGCACCCTGACTATTGTTGTAACCCTAAGTCACATATCATAAATTCAAAAGGGCATGCTCTATTTGACCTTCCTTGAAATGTGACCTTGCGACTTGCTTGTCTCATCAATTATATTTGCGACCTAGCACAAACCTTAGCCCTGGTACCTTGTGTTGACCCACAATGATATTTTGTTTTTTATTAGAAATTATTATTATTCATGTTAATATCTTCATCTTGGGATCACATTTTTGAAATTTTAGGTCACATTGATCAAGATTGTTTCAGCATCTCATCTTTCTCCAGGGAAATGGCACCACCATTGGTTAAGGGCTCCCGCAAAGGTTTGGGTAGGAGTTCAACTAGAGTGGAAAGTAGTATTGAAGGAGTTATGGAAAACCCATTAACTCCGCCAATTTATGGAGATAGTGCTTATAATATTAACAAGAAGACAAAGCTGACTTGGTGGGACATTTACTGTAAGTTCTCCAGCCAATTTATCCCTCAAGATAAGGATGAATTCAAGATATATATTAATATTTAAGGTCTTGGTTGCACACACACTAATGTTCCCAGGTGTCGAAACTATAGACTAGATATTGCAGCATGTATATGAGGATCATTAGGAAATAAGGAGGGATGATGGATAATTTTTGGCATCATTCACGACTGTCGACATCATAGCCTATTACAAGCCGCGTGAGAAAGAAGATATATTTAACACTAGATGGTTATAAAATTTCAACGAGTCTGCCAAAAACATTCTGAAAATCATGGTGGGAAGAGCTTGTTGAAAATGCAACAAGAGGATGGAGCTTAGTGAAAAGAAGTCGCCTTCACTAAGTGGGCCCGCAGGCTATTTTTGGCGCAAAGTCTATTTTTAGACTATGTCTATTTTTATACATATGGATCATGGTCTATGAGTTGCAGGATGCTATTTATGGATGATTGGTCGAGTTGGTAAAAATAGATGGACCTCTATTTTTAGACATTGAGCGGTTTCTATTTTTAGACTGCCGGGCTAAAAATAGAACAGTCAAATATTATTAACCCTTAATAATATTTAGACTATAAACATTATCTTATCCTCTTGGAGCACTTCAGTTTGATGCTTGGATGTGGCACATGCAGCTGACAGAAGGAAATACGCTTTTCCTAAGGGTTAGTTGAGCTATTGCGTGGTTGACTTCAGTTAGAACTCATGTGGCAGAGTTTGGTGGAGTTGATGAGACAGTTGGTGGAGTTGTGTTCTGTTTAACTTAGTTGAACTAGTTGTATTTAGTCTAATTGAAAAATACACTAGTGATGAGTGGTGTGAATTAATTATTAATTAATTCACTAATTATTAACTCATAAATCAACTAAAGAACACATCAGTTAACTGCAATGCATGGACAGTTCAGTGGAGACCAGTGTTAGAGGTGGGTGAAAGGGTGAGTGTGACTATCAGCTGTGACTATACCTGTGCATGAGATTTCAACACACATTGATGGAGATTTCCAATGAGGATTGCACAGTACAAGCTATGGGATTCGAACTTGGATCTCATTCATTCACATCTTGGATTGCGCAGTAAAGGCAAGCAGACTTGTGGAGGAGATTTGAACCTGTGACTTGTTCATCTTCCGAACTAGTTTTGTGTGTAGCATTGAGATAGTGCTGAGAGCTGTGAGAGCTTTGTGTTATGTATTGTTACATGTTCTCTATCATTATAATATACAGATAGTTGGGGCTTTTCAGCTATTGCTTTCCCCATTACATCCTGTGTTGATATGTGTGCTTGATTATGTTTTAATGAGCGCATGCGACTGCTTTCTATTTCCGCATATTGATGATCAATTGTAGAAGAGGTTATGTATTATGCATGAAGCTTAAATAGTGTGTAATCAGGATAATCTCGGTGAATAATTCAGCTATTATTCAAATTTAAGTACAAGGTTAGGGTAGACCAAGTATATAAGGTAGAAGGCCTCAGGTGTATTAGCTAATGGTAGCCATGATGAACAGGCTATATGGGAGAGCAGATATCGACACTTTCCTTGGATCATGGATTCCTCTAATTTACATAGTCACCACTAAGGGGACCATATTTAATTGCGTAATCATTCTTGCATCTACACTCAAGACAAATATTCACACACCAAAGAATGAAAAACAAGGGCATCCATATGAGTTTTATATGGCGTCTTACCTTCTTGATGCAATTTGTTCAAGATGTGAATTCAATGGATGGAATCTGAAATGGACCTCAAAGGTGAAAGAGCTTGTACATATTTATTATAAAAGCTTTTGGAACCCAATCTATAAAGGTTTGTATGAGACACCAACAAAATTCGTCATTGCTCCTTTATATCAGGCACTCTTTGGCCATGACTTGCCTTGCATGTCGGAAAGAGCCTAAAATACCCTCATTGAAGAGTTATTCTGGCTCCAAATTAGGGAAGCATTCAAGTTTTTGGTACTTGTAAACCTCCTCATTCTCTCTCGAAAAGAGTGAGAGATAAAATACTTCTATAGGAAGTTTGCTACCAATTGACCACTAGGATATGCAAGGCAATAATGAAAGGTAAGGAAGGGTCGTGGCCTGTGTTCCATTTAACAATTGGAGCATATACGCTTGAAAATTTCAAAGAGGCTGAAGCAAAAGCCAAGCAAATGAATGGTTTCTACTTTATTAATTTTAGATACCGAAAGTTTGATCCAAAAGGTGTTGCATCTGCACATTGTAAAGCGATTGGATTTGGATGGTCTTATACACATTATAAAGGAGATGAGGAGGATAAGATCAAGAAGTTATATAATGCGTCCAAATGAGCCTCGAAGATAAAATATATTTTCTTAAGAGGGTGAAAGGGCAAGAAATCAAGAATGGAAAACAAAAGAAGTAGAAAGTCGACCAGAAGGAAAAACCTAGCAAGAACAAGACAATGAAGAAGGAAATGGAGAAGAAGACCTTGAAGGAAGAAATGTAGAAATAACCCAAAAGAAACAAGAAATGAAAAGGAAAAGAGAAGAGGAGCAATACAAGAAAGAGGCAGAATCTCGGAAGAGACAGGAGGAAGTACTAATGAAGAAACAAGAATAAGAGGAGAAAAGGATAAAATAAGAAGAATAAGAAGAGAAACACATAAAAGAAGAAGAAGATCGAAGGACACAAGAGACTGGAAAAAATAAATAAAGAAAATGTAAGAGGAGGAAGATATGATAAAGAAGTAAGAAGAGGAGGAACTGAAAAGAAGAGTTAAGGAAGAACAAAAGAGGAAAGTTGAAGAAGAAAAAAGACAGAAAGAAGAAGAACAAGCCAAAAGGCAACAAGAAGCTCTCGCAAAATAAATCGAATTAGATGATCAAAAGTTACAAGGGTTTGAGATGCAGTTAGATTTTCCTTTGTCAAACATTCCACCATCCACTCCAATTATTGGTTTACATCTTCCACTACAAGAATTGGGCATCCCTCAAGAAGAAGAAGAAGTGTTGGATATTACTAGGATCATTTTATATCATATTCAATGTAAAATAATGGAAGAGAGACAAAATTGTTATGAAAATAATCCAGGTAAGCCTATATTAGTGGTCACAAAGAAAGATATTGTCATATATATCACCATGAACGCAAGAATGATTGCCTCAGATGGAACTAGCTTTGCGATAGCAACAAAGATGAATGTGAGTAGATTGAATAGACATGTTGTTGATCTATAGGTCAAGCTTGTTGCTTTATAACAAAGAGTTGCACAAGTGAAAAGTGGAAACCAGGCTTTTCTAGCATCCTACTCCTAGGGTAAAGGTCTACAAGCATCCATCTCGGATGGATTATAGATACTTTTAGAGGCAATGGACTTAGTATAAGATGAAATTATGGTTCTCCATGACATCATGGCCTCGTTCCCTAATATGCATAAGGAATCAAAATAAAGGGTAATGATGATTAAGGTATCCATAATGGTAGTTGAACACATGCATGAATGGAATGAAATATACCCTAATGCACTTGAGGAGCATCCTAGAAAAGATTGGATCACAACAGATAATGAGAAGGTGGTCATGCACATCAAGATACAATATCATGATAAACTAGAAAGAGATTTGGATAGAGTAATGACATCATACAAGCAATTTATTGGCCCATTTGAGTCTTTCATTGAAATGCATAAGATTTCCTTTATTGGAACACTAGGTGAAAAAAGAGCAAAGGAAGAAGTTAAGAAAGAGATCCGGGTTTTTTTGGAACCCATCAAGCAAGAAGTTGCAAAATATGACCTAGAGGTTACAAAGGAGACAACCACTCAGTTTGTGGTTGAGCCCATGAGTTATACACTAAATTGGTGACTTTTTCGAACCATAGAAAATGTAACAAGCCCATATTAGTACGAGATACACTAGAGTGCTTGCAAAGACATGGGCATGAGCTACAACAACAGATTATGACTCTTGCAATAAAGTACCAACTCTGGTGGGCATGTTTAGTTTGAGAATTACATTTGGATGTTTCATACCTCTCTATCGCTGGATTAGTAGATTAAGAGTATTTTATTTATTTCAAGTAATATGTTAGTAGTAAAGTAGAGAATAGAATAGAGAGTCACATGGGAATGTGAAAGGTCACGAGGTAACTCAATAGTCACAAGGGTAGACAAGAAGTCAGCCATTTTCTATAAATATATCTTCATGGCTCAATGTAGAGGAATTTTTAGTTTTGAATTGAAATGGTGAATATTGTTTGGAGAGCTAATAAACCTTTGGTGAATGCAAGTGGTGATTGTATACTTCCACTTATGGATGTCATGGATGCTTCTTCATGTGATAATGTTATGAGCACTTCATCTTTTCAAGCTCTTTGAGTTCAATATGTGCAATTCTCTCACGTGGCATTAATCATTATGGGATTTTCCTTATAGTGATTGAATGGTATGTGTTGTGTTTACTTCATGATTTTTTCGATATACTGTTTGAATGATTAAGGGCATACATCGCATACTAAATTGTGTGCTTTTACATTATTTTATGAGTTTATTGGTTATGAACTTGTTTATGATCAACATACTTATCTTCAAGGAATACGTGGGTTTTATTTGAATTATTTCCAACACTGATTTTCTTAAGATTCACACCAATATTGCTTGGTCATTGTTATATGCGTAATGTTTCACATATTTGGAATCCATAAATCACTTATCTACATTTTTTGAGGGTTTTATTTTGTTCTCTAACGATTGTTGTTTGTTTGTCCAAAGTGAATCAACAAGCAACGTTAAGAGCTTCAGAGTTATCCCTGCTATAACTTCCCTTCCACATACACGTTCAACTCAACCTCACCATACTCATAAGGGAGTCCAAGTAGGTTTGGTAGAGGAGTTGATTAATATAACCTTGGATGATTTTGTAGACGTTAATGAAAGAAACTCAATCCAAGGCCTAAAACGCCAAGTTGGTTTAGAAGAGAAAGATTTTTGGGGAGAAAATTCAAATGGTGGGAGCTAATGAAGATGTGAGAATGTTAGGAACATTCAAAATCTGAGAGGTGAAGGGAATAACAGAAACCAGACAAACTTAAGGAACAAGGAAGTTCCCCATAAGAAAAGGAATCTTAGAATTGAGAGAAAATTGAAAAATCTCATAAATATGAGGAATCTGAGAAATATAAGGGTCCATAGAGATATAATGAATGAGGAAGATCCTCCTCATAGTAGTGAACGCTCGAGATCTGATTCAGAGAATGACAAGGAGAACAACGCTAAAAATATGGCTTACAACCAACCAAGAGCTAACCAATGACAACCTCTAGCTTGGATCGCTCAATATCCTCTAGATATATGAGGTTCATGACATGCCCAAACATCCTGAGAAGCATATGTCGAAATATGATCCAAAGAAAGGAACCACCGCTAAAGATCACATCAATAACTTCTATTTAGCTCTGTAGATGATGAGATTTCAACATGATGTTTCATGCAGGTTGTTTCCATATACCCTTGAGAACAAGGTTGCTACAAGGTGTCATTCACAACCCTTTTCATCCATTCAAAATTGGGATGAGTTTCAGAAAGCTTTGATAAATTTTTTTGTTGAAGACAAGACACTTGCCATGCTCCTCATAGAGCTAAGTTTTTTGAAGATGGGCAAGAAGGAAAAGGTTAAAGACTTTAATCAACGATTTACTACTATTTTGAATAAGTTCTCAGTTGATGTTCCTCTTTACGACTCCATCACTATCAATTACTGTACTAAGGTATTGCCTCGTGACATTGCAATATTCGTGAACAAAAAATCAAAGGTTACACTAGTGGAGAAATTCGTGGAGGCTCTCCTCCTCGTGAAATATTTGCTTTCGATAGGAGCACTTGAGCATGAAACACGTGAATATTTGAAAGATGATGGTAAGAAATATCAAACCTCGTCTAGTAAATCTCGCGATAAATATACCTTTGATTTTGAGGATTTAGCTAAATATTTAAAGCAGTTAACAAATGAAGTGTCTGAATTTAAGAGAAAGATGAGCGAAATCTCGTCGGGCAACAAACCATACAAATCTTTCTTCAAGAAGAATAACAATCCACCTGTGAAGTCAACTTAAAGCTCTAATGTGAATCTAAATGTTGAAGAACTTGGTATGGACAACTACTACACTTTTCACAGGGCCGCTCATTTAGAAATGACATGCCCCTAATGGATACATAATATCACCGTTGTGGTGAGAAAAGTGCTTGAGGATCAGATGGCCAAAGAAGAAGATGAAGGAGCAAAAAAATACGAAGAAGAGCACTCCCTTCCTGATGAAAATGTTGGCTCCTCTATGTTGACAATTGAGGTTATTCGAGGAGGTGAAGTTCAATTTATCCAAGAAGCCTTGGTTCGAGAAACCCCTCCTCCTCCTAAAACTCTGAAGACTTATAATCTGAGGAATAAAGGACTGACAACCGAACCCACTCTGGAAGAGAAGAATATGGAATTGTTAAGAAGGATTTCCCCCCTAAGCAACCCTACCTAGTCTTCAACTTCAAATTCTAAGTCTACAATCGGGCAATCCTCAAAAATTAATTCAACAAGAAATAAAGGTAACCCTAACTCTCTTGAAGCTCTTACTAAGTCTTCTAAGCCTACTACTATTTTCCAACCATCTAAGGAGGAAACCATATATTTTGATATTGGATATAACATTATAGAAGATATGAAGAAGACTCAGACAAATATTTCTCTTTATGGGCTTACCAAGCTAGTTGGTTAAGAAGTGTTGATTGCCAATACCTTCGTTACCATATCTTCCAACGGTAAGGTCTTTGTCTCTTCAAAAGATACTTATTCTAGTCAGTCTAAAGCAACCATAAATATTTAATCCATTGTCAATGCATCTAATGCTAATTCTAGAGGCTCAACTCCTCCTTTCTTGTTTACCTTTGAGATATTTAATTACAATGTGCATAATTGTCTTGTCAATTCTGCTTCATCCACCAATTTCATGCCTCTATTAGTTTGTATGAAACTTAATATCAAGATGGAAAAGACAAATGCCAAAATCATTCAACTTGATAGGTCCCAAGTCCCTACTAATGGAGAGTTGAATAATGTAATTATAATGCTATATTTTGATTCAAGAGTGCATCCGTGCATAGATATTGTGTTTGTTGACATACCCAAGGCATATGGACTATTCTTGAGCAAAGATTAGTCTAGCAAGCTCCAGGTATATTTTTCTACAAATTGGTTGCATTTATGGATCCCCCATAAATTTACGAATGATCATATCAAATTTAATAGCAAGCCATATATGAAGTATACAATCCCCAAGTTGGAAGCACCAAATGAGCCCAATAATTTTGCTCAAGAAGAACTGGGGATGTGTTTCTTAGAAACAAACATCAGTTACTATGAAGCCATACAATCACCCATCTCATCAGATATGCAGTTGGAACTCCTTCCTTGTTCTCCAGCTGATGGAAATGAACCTTGTACTTTAGATGTAAATCGTTTTAGCTTAGATCATAGTTGTAGTGATGTGTGGTATTTATATTACAATGGGTCCAAAATTTAAGATGGAGTTGGTGTTAGTTGTATATTGATGGACCCACAAAAAATAAGTTTTTGATTTCTTGTAGATTAGAATTTCAATGTACTAACAACACTAAAGAGTATGAGGAACTAAACCTTGGAATGAAGACGGTCATTGATTTCAAAGTTGAATGCTTAAAGGTAATCGATGATTCAGAAATCATCACGAGGTAGGTACAAAACACGATTCATTGCTTGTATCCATAACTGAAAAGATACCAACAGGAGGTTTGGTGGTTACTTTATGCTTTTAAAGCTTTTGGTATTAAATTAGTTCCTAGAATTGACTTTAGCTAATTCTACAGCTAGGCTTACAACGTGAAGGGACTGTTTTTCTATTGAAATTGTTTATAAGCCTACTCTCTTGGATAATATAACTAACTTCCACGTTTTTAATGATGGTCAATATATATTTGATTTTATGGTCAATGCGAATGTGTTCAAGGATGTGACGATAGATGAAGAGGAACATGAAGATACCTTATTAAGAGAAGCTCCCATGCACAAGGACAACCCCATTCCCAAAGGGGTTGTTACTCTTGAGAAGTTATTTGACTTACAAAATTGGTTTTGTGGACCACTAAACACCAAGACTCAAAGTTCCACATTATTGCACGAGCATATTAACCTCATAACTAAGGTGGATCCAAAGTTTATTAATATCGATACATGTTTCTCTCTTAGAGAAAATAACTCCTTCATAGAGTTATTCAAGAAGTACCGCGATGTTTTTTCTTGGATGTATGAGGACCTGTAAATGTATGACACATGTATCATTCAACATGTTATTACCCTAAAAGGTAGGGTCAAAAATTTTAAGCATAAGTCGAGGAAAGTGCGTCCAACACTAGAACATCTCATTCAAAAGGAGTTGAAGAAGTTGTTGGACATAGATTATTTTCAGAGTCAAGCACTCTACTTATATCTCCAACCTAGTGCCTGTAAGAAATAAGTATAACGAGATTCAATTATGCGTCGATTTACGAGACCTGGATCGAAAATATCCTGTCCCCTCCAAGGAGAAGATCTTATAAGCAGTCTCTAAACCTAAATTATTCTCTCTACTCGATGGGTTTTATTGCTACAATAAAGTCTTGGTTGCTGAACCAGATTGGCTAAAGACAACTTTTTGAACAAAACCAGGGACGTTTGCGTTTCAATGCATGTATAAATGTTGGATATAGTTTCAAAAGGGAAATGAACATTGCTTTTAGAGGGCTCAATGGCCAAAGTGTGGCAGTCTATTTTGATAATGTAGCAATGTTTTGAAAGAAGAGATCAAATCATCTACATCACCTAAAGAAAATATTTGAGCATTGCAAGACATACGGGATATCATTCAACCCTAAGAAAAACATATTTATAGTGTCTAAGGGTAATCTTTTGGGACATATAATAGCTAAGAGTTGTATCAGGATGGACCTAGAGCATGTAAAAATTATCACACAACTCCCACATCCCAATGACAAGAAGGAAATGCAATCATTTTTGGGTAATATTAACTTTTTTTGTAAGTTTGTTTTTTTATTTTTCCCAAATATTGAAACCATTGCAGAATATGATAAAGAAGGATACAATATTCAAATAGAACCAAGAAGAGAAGGAGGCTTTCAACTGTATCAAGCAAGTTATCGATAAAGGCCCCACTCTCTACAATCCCAACTTCAATAAAGATTTTATGTTGTACACATTTGCTTCGAATTCATCACTAGCCAGTGTATTGACATAAGAATATGATCAAGGTGATGAGTGACCTATAGCTTTCATTAGTATCGACTTGTAAGGATCAAAGCTCAATTACCCCGTTATGGAAAAGTAGGCATATGTTGTCTATAAAGTTGTCAAACACTTCAGACCTTACATTCTAAAAAATCATGTGATTGTGTTTGTACCTCACCCAACTGTAAGATCATTGTTTATGAAACAAGAGTTAGGTGAACGCAAGGCCAAATGGATGACATTTTTATAGGAATATGACCTTGAATTCAAACATGATCACACATTTAAAGGAAAATACCTATGAAAGCTTGTTGTGGAAGCCTTTGATCGACCTGAAGAAGAGATATTGGGATGGGAATGAGAGATTGAAATGTACTCAAATTATTCAATCCCCACTCCAAACTCGACATTATCTTGTCATACCGATCTGAAGCAATATTTGGGACACCATGCTCTGCCTCCTACCTTGTCTGTAAAACTAAAAATGGCCATTAGACTCAAATTTTCTTCTTATCAATTGGTCCATGGTAATCTGTTTCATAAACACCATAATGGCGTGCTGCTTAAATGCCTAGAATATGATTAAGCCGAAAGGGTTCTAAAGGATCTATGCCATGGGATGACAAGAGGACACTTTGTCAAAGACACAACAATGCACAAGAAAATATGCTCAAATATGCTCACACCTATGTGCGAAAATGCTGGATCAATTAGAAGCTCGTTGGAAGAGAATCATGGTCATCTGCATCACTCCATCCTATTGTAGTGGAAGAGCCCTTTCAACAATGGGGTATAGATGTCTTTGGGGAAATCACATCACATTGATCAAAACAACACAAGTACATCCTCACCCCTATATATTATTTCACAAGGTGGGTGCAAGTTGTGCCGCTAAGGAAAATCAATGACCAGGAGGTAATTTGTTTCCTTAACCAAGACATCCTAACCGGGTTCAGTGTTCCTACCTCCCTTGTTTTTGATAATTCTACTTACTTTTTCTTATCACTCCACCAGATCTCTAAGGTTGAGAAAGAGTCCAAATAGAGGTAACCACAGACCAATCTTTTAGCTTGGTAGCTAGCCCTACCAAACCAAAGAGGGCTCTCTCCACAATGTCACAGCCAAGAGGGCTGGATGAATTAGGGTTTTAGGTTAGGTATGAGTACAGGGGTTGTGTTTGATTGAATTGGGTTGTTGGATGAGGATTAGGTAAAAGAGGCTAGGTTAGGGCAAATAGGATTAGAGTTGCAGATATTTAATGGGGAAAGGTAGGCAGAAAATCTAAAACTTTAGGGTTCTTGAGTGGGATGGATCAGACAGGTGAGGTGCTAGAAAGAGCAAGGCCAAGCATGAATTCTTTCTAAACTGAAGAAGATGGAAAAACTATGAAGGTTTTACCAAAACAAAGAATGAGAGATGTATTCTATTTATCAACTTCAAAACCAACATATCATAGAAATGAAATGGATAATGAAACAAAACATTCATACATAATGAGACATAAGAAGAACAATGCTAAATTTCCTTACCATGGGCATCCCAAAGAAATAGCTGCAACCTTTTCATTAATTTCCTGCCAAATACTGATTACACTAGAGTATTTGATCAATGCAGCAACATCCAACCTATGAAATGAGTCAAAAAGTACATGATATAGACCTCAAAAAACCTATCTCAATCTCAGGGGTCGAATTCCTAAGTTGAGGAGGTGTTCCACCAAAAACTGAGCTGAATACCTAGAGTGTAGGGAGGTCAAACTGACTCATCCCTCACTTTTTGCAAACTAATTCATTACATGTCATCAAAAAATTTCACCTAATGTATTTAACCTAGGTAAGTTAACCACATCATATTTAATTTTACATTCATGGTTTACACTGGTAAAAATCCATTGACCATGGTCAAACTGGAAAAAAATTGAGAAAATTGGAAAATATCAACAAACTCAGAAAATTTGTCCTATGCGCAGCGCCACTGTCCTACGCGCACTGCCATCTTCAACTTCACTTTTGAGTGGGTTCCAAGTGTCCAAATTGAGCTTAGGATAGATCATTGGAAAGCTTGTCCTCTCTAGTTTCCAAATATATGCCTAGTTTCCAAAATTTTCAATGTTTGAGCCTCCAAAACTTCATTCTCCCAAGATTGGTCAAAAGCGCAACGCCAGTCTCCAAAATAGGGCAGAAAGGTCATTTTTTGACCTTTTGACTGCCTCTTTGACCCAAAAAAGTTTTGTAAAGTGGTTTTTCTAAATGTAATTGGCCTTCTAAATCCAATGGTGGTTTCAGTTTCTCCATTATATGCCCCTAGGAAAATCACAGTGCCTAGGGTGTTGCGCTTTTGCCAATTTGACAGTGTCAAATTGCCAAAAACACAAAATTTCCCAAAAATTTCAAAATTTGCCCAAATTTCTTCAATTTTTTTGTTGTTGTGGGATTATGATGACGTGTACTAGGCTATGAGATATGCCTCAACAAGAATATCAAGCTTGTCCACTTCATTTTGTTTGGTTAGGGTTTCAAGTCTTGATTTGGCCTTTTGTAGCTTTGAGCTTGCAATTTGTTTTTTCTTGAAATAGTGCTCAGTCCTCTTTATAATTATGTCATTATCCTTATTTTCCTTATCCAAGAGCTTCTCAATATGTTGGTTGGCCCTATCAAGCTATTTCTCCCGGTTCTCATTGAAAATCGTGGCAAACTGTTCATTCAAAGTGAGCTGATTAGCAAGCTCAGCCTCCTTTTGCCTCTCTAGTTCTAGAGCTCGTTTCAACCCTCTAGTCCTAGGTATTCGTCTTGGCATTTGTTCTTCTGCCTCATTATTTTCACTATACCTTTCATAGGCCTCATCAAGCAAGGCCTTATTTTATTCTCTTTTTTCTTGTGAAGTTGAATCTCTATGATGGCCTGTTTGGTCTTGAGTTGTTCATTTTCCTACTCATAGTATGCAATGACAAACTTATATATCTCTAAGTTGGTATGAAGCTCGCTGATTTGGGCATCCTTCTGCTTGATAATAATTTTGGAGGCCTCATAATCATGCTCATCATCTAAATCAACAAGGTCAAAATCAGTCTCTATTTCATGGAGGCCATCCTCATCATGAATGGTTGCCTCATGTACATCTTCCTCTGCCATATTTTCTTTGCCCTTCTGTACTTGATTTGTTGGTGAAGAAGGCAAGGCCCCTCCCACAATATGTGGGGCAAACCCTTGCCTATGCCCTCTCTTATATGTCTTTTCCATTGTGCTCATTTAAGCCTCTTAAGGCTTACTGACCTCAACTCTGCTAGGTGACTCATGCTGCTCATGAAATGATGATTATGGTGGTGATGGTGATGGATGGACTGAGGTGATGAAATGGTAGGCACTGTGGGTTGAGATGGAGGCATAGATGTAGTAGGGTGAGATGAAGAAGGCACCAACATGTGGAACTTGTGGAGTAGTGAAGATGTCATTTGCTATGAATGTGTCCCATGAGATGTTCAACTAGTTAAGCCGATGGAGAAAAATGCTTTTGATCAAGGAGTGGTGGAAAATACCATTCATTTGCTGGTAAAACTCTCTCTTTTTCACAAAGTATGCCATTTTTTCTATGCTCTCGAATAAAAATCATGGGATATTGAGCAATTTAACTCTTGTGAAGTGCATGAGTAGTCTTATGTGATAAGTGTAAAGTCTAGAGAACCTCCCTTCACAATAGAAATACTTCATGATGATCTTCATCATGGGGGCATACCTATTAAGAATATAGTTGAAAGGAAAGACCCTCTACCTCTCATTTCTGTACATTGGTTTTATGAATGGATCATAGTACTGATCCTCCAAATCTTTGGATTCGAACGACCTCTCACCCATGTTTGGAATCCATGTGGCGGAAAAAATGAGGGATGTTGATAATGTGAAATTCACACCTGCTAGGGTTACTTGATTGTCTTTGAGGTTTACACTGAATAGTCTGCTCAAAACAAGGTGATGTTGTACCCTTTCAATAATTTTACAAAACTCAAGGCAACCAATATAGTGAAAGCATGAAACTGTCAATGGTGAAGCTATCATTTCTCCAGTGTTGGTGGGTTCCAACCTTATGATTATACTTCCGTTGTGCGGCCTTCTCTGTTGTATGTCCTCTTCCTCCAATCTATCCTCCTCCTCTTGCCTATCTTCCTCCTCTTCCATATAGTATCTATCTCTTTCCATGGTGTCTTGGTCAAGAAACCCTAGGGGAGGAAATGGGAATGGGGATATGTCAAGGGAGTACGGATTAGGGTAGGAAAATTTAGGGATATGAGGGAAGGGGTTAGGGAACTTTAGGGGGTGATAGGAGGTCAAGATACTTAGGGAGTTGAAAATGATAATTGGATTACAGGTTTGGGGTAGTGGTTGCCTAGGAATTTTAGTGGCCTAGGACTTCGGGTTTTATAGGGAAGGGGTTTAGGGATTAGGAAAGAGTAGTGTAGGGGTAGGGATGGGTTTAATCAAGATGTAGGAAGGTGTTATAGGGTTTATGGGCAGAAAATTGAAAGTGAGGGAATGAAACTAGGGTTTTCCACTAGACACTTGGTTAATTTTTCTTAAGAAGAAAACCACCACAAAAATGACACTCAGAAGACAACAACACACGCTCGGGGAGAGGTTGCCACGATGAACATGGAACAACCATGGGGAAAGGGACCATATGTGACAGGGCCAGAGAGGGCCCATGGGGAAAGGAGGGCACCAGGAAAACAATGAAGGGGTTGATAGATTCCAAAGGGGGGGACACAAATGAAAAGGAGCGAGGGGAGGGTAGGGAGATAAAGCATAGCAGAGGGAAAAAAAGGGGGATGGGAGGGGGAAAACCAGGGAGAGGGGAGGGGGAAAAATGAAGAGGTAGGGGATAGAACCAATAAAATTGGGATATACTTTGACCCCATAGAATGAGAGGCCAACCCACCATAACACGCTATAACTCTTTTTACTTATTTTCTTTCCTTTACTCGCCATATTTTTACCTTTGTTTGTAATAATTTCAACTATGTTATGGGATCGGATGACTACCCACTAAGCCATTCACGTTACTTATTTCCTTTATAATTAGGTAGGCTTGATTTGCTTTCCTGTCTGCCTCCTTATTCTTCCCTCTAAGGATATGATAAAACCAAACCTGGTCGAATTAAGACTTCATTCCTTGAATTGTTTTGATAATTTGATTCAATTTATAGTTTTGTGCCAAATTACTGTTAACCATATGCTTCATCAACACTAGAAAGTCCCCATGGATGGACACCCCCTTTATTACTTCTTCTTCTTCTTTTTTGTCTGAGCCAAAGAAAGTCTAAAGAGAAGTCCAAAATCCTCAACTTGTTTGTTTATCTTTATTCCTAGTCCCCATGAAAATCTATCTTTTGTGGTTCCTTTGGGATTAATGAGAATCCTTATCCCCCCTGCCACCCCAGGGTTTCCTTTTAATTCTTTGTCAAGTTGTAGGATCCATTTATTTTGATCTTGCATCCATTGTCTATTCTCTTTAGAGGATAACCAAATGATCCAAGGAGGATTAGGATGAGGGACTTTTGCAATGGAAAATTTTACCACAGTATTCACCCAAGGGAGGAGCCAAGTTGATTCTATCTTGTCCATAGAGGGCTCAAAATTCGGGCGATGAAAATTACATGCAATAAGAAAGATATTTTATAGTTGTGATTCTAGCTGGGATACGATTTGATCTTAAGATCGATTTATTTCTAGACAACCAAATTTGCCAGCAAACATATTTTGGAAGGGTTGTATAGAATTTATTGAAGGTATTTTTGGCCTGAAGTGAGCCCAAGTAATATGAGCTCCAGGAGTTGAAGAATTACGGGAGGTCCAAGGGCCACCTAGTTTTATGAAAAATTAGGCCTAATGCAACCGACTAAACTTCTTTTTTTCACTTGGCAACAAAGAAAAAGGTGAGCTATTGTTTATTTTGAATTTTCACAAAGCAGACACTAAGAAGGCCCTATGTGACATATTTTGTGGAGGTTATTTGTTGTGAGGATTTTCTTGTGCGTCAACAACCAACATAAGAAGTCAATTTTTTGAATAGCATTTGTGCTCCAAAATTTCCTCAAAATTGACGATTTTGGGGGAATTTGTGATTGAAATAAAAGGTGGGAGTATCCTTCTTTCACTGAGTAGTTTGTTTGTTTCTAGCCCCATCTGTCTTCCAGAGAATTCGCAACAGGGGAAAAGCCTCTTAATTTCTGAAACAATTGTTCTCGTAATGGGAATAGCGCCTCTTGGATGTTGTCAAGACACCACCCCTGCCAGTGCACCTAAGTGTCCCAGACTAAAATTTGATTTAAGTATTCCTCTCCAAGTTGGGACATATAACACCAAAGGGGAGACAAAGATAAATCTGCTCAAATAGGCTTCCCACCCAAAATTGAGTCTTGGAAAATTTTCGTTGTGTCTCCTTTCCCAGGAATTTTGCATAAGTTCCCTCAATGATTTCTAGAAAATCTCTCACTAGCTTTCAAATTGGCAAGCCAATTGCTGCCTCGGATTTCTCCGACCTGTCCAAACATGGGTTGACATACTTAACCCATAAAACTTGAGTCCACCATAGGTCCCTCTTCATTCTCATGAGACATTTCATCTTGGATCCCATGACCATGTTTACGAATTCTTGATCTCTAATACCTAGCCCACCGTGAAGTTTAGGAGTTCTTATTGTTTTCCATATTACCAAAGTGATATTTTTTGGTTTCTACTTTTCCCCCTGCCCACATAATTTTTCTTATATATACTCCTAGGTAGTGTAGTACATACTTTGAAGCTTGGAGGTCAGAGAATTGGAAGAAATGGATATTTGATAAAATTGAGTTCAAAAGGATAGCCCTCCCCGCCAGGTTGAGCCAAATTCCTCCCCAATTCATTATTTTATATTTTATTTTGTCCAAGACTTTTTGCCATGCATTTGGAGACACTCTTCTTAGAAAGATAGGAAACCCAAGATAGTTGAATTATTTCCAGTCCCTGATTAATTTGAAACCTAAAATTTCCTCGATGTTCCTTTCCTTCTAGTGTAAAATATTCCAGTTGTATATATGAATTTTACCATCATATCAACTCCACAAGCACGGAGGAAACAATCGAGGATCACTTTAAAACCCCTTGGAATAACCACTGAGGCCCTCCAAGCAAGATGGTGTCAACCACAACTTTCTCGTGGTTTATACTTTTAATTCCCTCCTTATATCTGATTCCCGGGAGGAGATGTGAAGCATGATCCTGTTCTAGCTTTTTGCTTAACACCTCTGCCAAGATGATATAAAGAAAAGAAGAAAGGGGGCATCCTTGAAAAAGACCAATGGAGGCCTTAAAGAATCCCACCACTCTTCCATTTACTAATGGAGCAATCCAAGGAGACCTAAAGCAGAGGGCCATCTATCTTATAAAGGTCTCATCGAACCCCATTTTCTTCAAAAATTTCATTAGGAAACCATGCCGCACCTGATAAAAATCATTGGCCATGTCTAAATTTATTATCATTCCTTGGTCACCTCTCTTCTAGCTCGAATCAATGACCTCTTGGATTAGGCTGATATTATCAAAGATTTGTCACCCTGGGACAAATCCCCTTTGGTTTTCTAAGATTAAAAGAGGCGTGAGTGGTTTAAGCCTCAAATCTAGCATTTTTGAAAATATTTTGTATGACACATTGCATAAAGAAATGGGTCAGAACCTGATGAAGGAGGAGGGATTATTCTCCTCAGGGATCAAGGCCAAGAGGGAGGAGCTAATACCTCCTCCAATTATAAACTGCTTCAGAGAATATCCTACCATTCAACACAAATCTCGCTTAATTTTTTCCCATAATTTTTGGAAGAAGTTGGTCGAGAATCCATCCGACCCAAGGGCCTTGTCCAAATGGAAAGGGAAAACCACTGGCTTGATCTCCTCCGGAGAAGGGGCCACTGTCAGTTCTTTATTCATTTCCTACATAACCAACATATGGACATCCGCCAGAAATCGTCAATATCCTCATCACAAAGTGGGTCTGCATGATACAAGGGACCAAAATGATCCACCGCAACTCACTTTATTTCCTCAAAATACTTAATAGTTTGTCCCTCATAATTAATTGGGACTATGTTATATTTTATTTCCTTGAACTTGGCTTTCTTGTGAAGAAAAAATGCGTTTCTCTCCCTATCTAACAACCAAATGTTTATAGACTCCAGTCTCCAGTATTCTTCCTCTCTTTGGAGATTCACATGTAGGGCCTTGAAAGCCTTCGCTTCTTTTTGAAAGTACGCTGCTTTTACCTGAGAGGATTCCATCTGACCCAGTATGGAGGCTAGTTTCTCTTCCATTTCCTTTATGTCTTGTTGTCTGCCCGGTCTACATTCTTTTATCCATTTTTTAATATCTTCCTTCAAGCTTTTAATCTTATATTCTCACATCATGACTAGACTATCGTCCACACATCCAGACCAAGAAAAAAAGACCACCTCCCAAAACCCATGAGAGTCCAACCATAATGGGGAGAATTGAAGGGGGATATGCCTGAGGTTGAGGGGCAAGGACATCAAGAGACTGATAGGGAAGTGATCAGACCTGAACCAGGGAAATATGGCAGACTTGAGACAGGGGTTCAGGACCAGAAGGCTATCGAGGCTAAAAATTGGTCAAGAAGTGTCGCAATGTGACTCGGTCGAGACCTTTTATTATTCTAGGTATAGATGTATTTCTGAGGATTGACATAAAAAAGGCTAAGGGAAAGGATGAAGTATTCCATATTTTCGTGAAGGGCATCCCTAACAATAGAACCCCCCCTTTTCTCATGTCTTCCCATAGTGGTGTTAAAATCACCACAGAAGATGAAGTTTGTTCTTACATACTCAGTATGCTTTAGTTCCATAAAAAAATTCCAAAATTATTTTTTCTTGCGCAAGTGAACAAACATATAGACATTGACAATAGTGAAGGTTTGATTTAATTATATAATGTTGAAAGTAGTTTCAATCTAGTGTATGGTTTTTAAAGAACTTACCAGATTTAACTTTGATGGGTTCCACAACGTAAAAAGTCCACCCGAAGCACCTCTTGAACTTTCCATCACTAATTTGTTGTGATTCCATATTCTATTATGATTTACGTGGAGTTTTGACTCCCCCAGTTTAGTCTCATGTAGAAAAGCAATAATTGGTATTTATCCATGGATTATAGATTTTATTTCCATTATTCTTTTTGCTAACCCCATACCCCTACATTTCTAGGAGATGATATACATAAATTACTTCTTCTTGGAAGCAACCCCCTTAACTGGGCCCATGTTTGTTCCCTAATCCGCCTAGTTGTCATGGAATTTTATGTTGATACCCTAGTTATTTATCCTTTTTTTCGCCGCCTTATTTCTTTGTTTTATTTCCTTCCTAACCTTTTGACCTTTCTTTCTATCTCATTGGCCCTTGTTCCTTCTGACTTCTCATCTGCTGAGCTTGGAGGGATAGTGGTTCCTGGTACTTAATTTGATGATAAGAATCCAACCTCCTCCTCATAATCATCTGAAGTTTCTTCTATACTGCTTGCAGAGTTGGGACCAAAGATTACTTCCTTTTGATTCTTGGAGTCATAGGAAAGAGAGACAATCGCAACGGTCAAATCCATAGGGGACCCAGAGGGAGGGGGAAGGAGAAGCATGCAATACTGGAAGGAGCAAGGACCTCAAATCAATTTGATCCCGCCAAATCTGCAACCCCAACTCCCAGTGAGGGTGCCAAAGGAGTAGGGACAAACTGGTGAGGGCCCATAGCCAAGGAGGCATACTTCAGACTTGTAGTTGCACCGTTATTCTGCATCGAGTTTCCTTTTTTCCTCTTTACATGCTGCCATTGTTCATTTGTTTCTCCTGGTTGATTCTCTCTTTTATCTTGGGATATTTGATAACTTTGAGCAAAATGTCCATATTCATGGCACAAATTGAATTTGAAGGGGAGTTGATCGTAATCGACCTCTTGCACATGAGTCGAGCTATCCATACAAAGATTGACTACCCCTGGAAGACCTTTCTGAAGGTCCACCTCCACACATATACAAGCATAATAAAAGAGGCCATCCCAAGGCTCAGAGCAGTCATTATACTTTCTAAGAGAGTTCCCTATTAAACTAATTGTTGCATCACTCCAACAATGCAAAGGGAGTTATGGAAACTTAACCCAGATAGGGATCGAAGTTGGAACCTCACATTCTCGATTAAACTTGGTCGAAATTGAATTTTTATGTTCAATGGTCGAATTATTATACAACTATGGTATTCAAACTATATTACAGGTTGGAAAATCTAATTTTCCAAAGTCTGATCCGAATTATATGGTGGGTGCATTACATTTTTCCAAAGTCCGAAGACTATGGTTAAAATTTTGTTGGCATTCTAAGCAAGGTCTGAAATATTACTATAGTTCAAAGGCATATGGTATTACATATATCCTGACACATTTTGATAAACCTAAGGTTTTAAACCTTATGGTAAGTCAGAGCAAAATGTATACACAGGGTTGGGTGGAGGTTGGGGATCGACCTCACGACCTCCCCCACAATACTCTCTACCTCTACCAACAAGCCATCATGGAAGAACTTAACATCATATGTTTCCCGACTATATTTTTTTTCAAGTGATATGTGCAACAGGGGGTTTGGAGGGGGCCAACCCCGCGGTCCAGCCCCCTACCCATAGGATTGTTATACCATAACCAATGACATGGAGTTTTATTTATGTGCAAAGTTAAATGTTAATATAGGGTTAATTACCCCTAAACAGGGATTATGCGCCTAATCCATATGTAATGTGGTTTAATTAAAAACAACGCTTATGTGCAGTTAAGCCACGTTTATCCGCTCTTAAATGTGCTTAACTGCTATTTAAACAATAGATTAAGTTACTGGACTTTTCGGCGGTCACACCAAATTCGGCAGACCTCCATAATTAGTGGGGCTAAATGGAGTCTCCTCCAGTTTTGGAGGCAGTTTATTAGGAAAAATGGTTTTGGCCATATCTTTTGCAATTTTCAACCAAATTGAGAGCAAGAAGAGTCATTTATAATAGATTTTGACGTTATGGACTCATTGAAGGATGCTCCAAGAGCTATAGGTGAATGTAAACATTAATTTTTGCACTTTTAAGATAACACAGAGGCCCAAGCCATGGAAGCTAGACCAAGGAGATGTAGCCCAAGAGTGTTGAACTCCTTCATCAAAAATTTGTGTTGATGGATCAATTGTGATGGTTTGTTGTTCTTGTTTTTGTTGTTCTTAAAAATATTTATTTCATGCTTTATGCTCTTGAACTCACTCATAAAACTCAACTAATTTACTTGTTTGACACACATAAACAATAAGGAAACCTATGTATATCAAGCATAAGATCAAAAAATTAATTTTAAATCTGAAGATGAAATTAGCATAGGAAAACTAACATTCATACTCAGATCAAGTTGGTATGAGAGCCTAGTTGAAAGGCTATTTTCTTGATAGTTGCTTGATTTTTATGCAAGTAGGGTTTTAATGGTTGCAACTTTGTGATGCTTACAAGGTCAAAGTTGCATAGAGGTGAAGGGAAATTGTTGGTTGCAAGTCTTGGAATTAGGACCAGAAGAAGGAGAGCCACAAGGCACCATATCCACCCAAAGTTTCACTCACAACTGCACTTGAAGCACCTCAAGTTTTATCTCAAGAAGCTGAGATTAAAGAGGTACACACACCAAAAGTTGAGCTTGAATCCATAGCCATCATGTCAGGTGTTGGAGAAATTGAAGGTCATTCAGAAGAGGATGATGTCAAGAAAGACTTCAATGACATTAAGAGGATGGTTAAAATTATGTTTGATGAATTTACTTCTGGGATGGAAGGAGAAGGTTATAAGCCTCCACATGGAGAAGGAACTTCAGATGATAATTAGGATGAAGAAAAATATTCAAAGGGTGGTGGAGAAAATCCATCTCCATCTCCACCATCTTCGTCATCACCCTCATCTTCTCCATCAGCATCATCTTCCACTTCCACCACAAAAACCACTCATACTCACTCAAAGACCACAAAAGGAAAAACACCCTTACTCAAACTTGATGTCAAATTTGAGCTTCCAGTGTATAATGGCGAGGTAAATGCATAAATATTGGACAATTGGATATGTCAACTAGAGGTGTATTGAAGAATTTAGAAACTTCATGAAGGTGACATAAAGATTCAATTGGCTTCTTTAAGGATGGAAGGATATGTACTTGTATGGTGGGAAGCAAGGACTCAAGAAGAGATTGAAAACTACAGTAAGATCTCCATGCCTTGGTCAAGTTTTATTGCTGCCATTAAAAGGAAATTATATCCCTTAGCTTACATGCAAAAGGCCATTATGGATTGGAAAAATTTTAAACAGTTGAAAGGGAAAAGTGTGCAAGATTATACTCATGAATTTAGGAGAAGAGCTCTTATTTTGGGTATTAATTTATATTCTCAAGAAAATATGTTAAAGTACATTGGGGGTTTGCACAGTTACCTTAGGCAGACTATTCTCATGTTTGATCCCGCAAACATAGATGAGGTTTGTGTTCAAGCCATACATTTAGAAGCAAGAGGGAAATCGAACATAAATGAGAAAAGTGATAGTGAGGGTAAAGGAAAGGGCAAGTTTTATGGAGGAGGATAAAGAAATATCTTTGTCAAGAGATAGAAAGAGAAGCTAACATGCAAAAACTGTTTGAAGAATGGCCATGATGAAGACCATTGTTGGCAACTTCATCCAGAGTTGAAGCCAAACAAACTGAAAGCCAAAGAAAAGGAGAAAATTGTTGCTATAATTGAACATGACTTAGGTTCAGATTTAGGAGATGAGACAAAGATTACAACCATGGGTTTGAAAGGTAAGAAAATAGAAAGAACTAGTTCTTCAAATTGTTCCAATTTCACTCAAGATGAAGATACAAGAATATAACTTTTCCATATTAGAGTCGTCTCTAAACATACCAAGATTGACACACTTTTTGATAGTGGGTCACAAGCTAACTTGATTTTTGAAGACTTGGTTAAGCAACTAGAACTTAAAACTATTATACATCCAAGACCTTATCCTTTAGGGTGGATATGCAAGAATGAAAAATTGCAGGTTACAATGAAGTGCATACTAAGATTTTCCATCAATTCAAACTTTCTTGATGAACTTGAACTTGATGTGGTGCCGCTTGAGATATCAAATATTGCTTTGGGAAGTCCTTATCTATATGATAGGAAAGAAGTATTTCATCGCCATGAGAATAAGTATCAATTGTCTAAAGATGGTATTGAGTACATAATTAGAGCGCATAAGAAGAAGACATATTTTTCTCTTATACATGCAGGAGAAATGAAGAGGATAGTGAATGCAAGTCATAATTTGACATTGTTAATGATCAAACAAAGAGATGTTTTGAACCAAACCTTTCAGAAAGATGCATCGAATGAACAAGTTGATTTCATTAAGGTTGACTATGCTTGTAATGAGATGTTTCAGGACTCTAACAGGTTGCCTTTGAAATGAGGTGAAAAATATGTAAAACAGTTGTAGCAGTCAAAATTAGAGTTGAGCAGTGTTGGAAACAATATGTCGGCGCAAGAGAGTGCAAAGGTCAAAGAGAAAGTGACAAAGAAGTTTGAAAAAGAAGGCATGGGTTCCACAAATTCTTGTTTTTGGTTTCCAAAAGGTACATGGAAATAGCAAATATACTTGTTCAAGAGTCGACGCAAGTACAAAGCAAGATCAATTAAGAATCGCCATGGCGACAATGTGCAAGGCGAGACAATTTTTAAGTTTCCTTTGATTAATGACCAAGGTAGGAACAAGATGGTTTCTGCAAGAACAACTTGTTGCTCTGAAAATTCATGGAATTTCAACATGATGGTGTCAACGACAACAAGAAGGTCACAAGAGTCAAGGAAAATGTTAAGTTTTTGTGAAAAGCTCAATTTGATGAAAATGGAAAAATTTCAGTGGATATAGACTAGATGGGTGAGGGAACAATACCCTCATTCACATGGTTAGTAATCAAAGAGATTTTGGGGTCCAAAAGGCTTCTAGTGGGGAGGAATGATCAGGTGCTCAGTGTAAAAGATAAAATATGAAAGCATTCAAAATTGATTGGAAATTGAATGACAACAAAGGGCTCGTCGCCATGAATCTAAAGCAATTCATTTCGTCAAAAATAGAGTCCGGATGAAGAAGATAGAGCCTGATGTTCATTTTCCTAAATAGCTAAAAAAATTGCAGAACAATGACAGGTTGATGACATGGTAGCTTATTCAACATACACGGTATATTCGCGCAATATTCTTCAGTTTTTGCCCAATTACACTGTGACAAGTGTCACAGTAGGATTTGCCAGTTTTGGTTTGAAAGTGATTTTTTTTAAAAGTTTTGCTACAAAGGTTGAATGAGAATTATATTTTTATAGTTTGGCACAACCCAACTAGAGGCTGACATGTGGTGCAGCCAGGGTCGCCACATGCCCCCTCTGGTGGACCCTCTCCAATGGTCAAAATTGCATTTTTATGTTCAATGGTTGAATTATTATACAACTATGGTATTCAGACTATATTACAGGTTGGAAAATCTCATTTTCCAAAGTCTGATCCGAATTAAATGGTGGGCACATTACATTTTTCCAAAGTTTGAAGACTATGGTTAAAATTTCGTTGGCATTCCATGCAAAGTTCGAAATATCACTATAGTTCAAAGGCATATGGTATTATATATATCGTGGCATTTTAATAAACCTAAGGTTTTAAACCTTATGGTAAGTCGGAGAAAAATGTATACACAGGGTTGGGTGGAGGTTAGGGCTCGACTCCACGACCTCCCCCACAATACTCTCCACCTCCACCAACAAGCCATCACGAAGAACATAACATCAGATGCTTCCCGACTATATTTGTTTTCAAGTGATATGTGCAGCTAGGGTTTAGAGGGGGCCAGCCCCCTCCCCATATGACTGTTATACCATAACCAATGGCACAGAGTTTTATTTATGCACCAATCCATATGTAATGCGGTTTAATTTAAACAAAACGCTTATGCGCAGTTAAGCGATGTTTATCCGCTCTTAAATGCGCTTAACTGCTAATTAAACAATGGATTAAGTTAGCGGACTCTTTGGAGGTCACACCAAATTCAGCAGACCTCCATAATTAGCAGGCCTAACTGGAGTCTTCTCCAATTTTGGAGGCAGTTTACTAGGAAAATGGTTTTGGCCATATCTTTTGCAATTTTTGACCAAATTGAGAACAAGAAAAGTAATTTCTGATAGATTTGGACATTCTGGACTCATTGAAGGATGTTTTAGGAGCTATAGGTGGATGTAAACAACAAATTTATCACTTTTGAGCTAACACAAAGGCCCAAGCCATGGAAGTTGGACCAAGGAGATGTAGCCCAGGAGGGGTGAACTCCTTCATCAAAACTTTGTGTTGATGGATCAATTGTGATGGTTTTTTGTTATTTTTTTTGATGTTGTTCAACATATTTATTTCATGCTTTATGCTCTTGAATTCCCTCATAAAACTCATCTAATTTACATGTTTGACAGACATAAACAACAGTGAAACCTATGTACATTAAGAATAAGATCAAAAAATTAATTTTAAATATGAAGATGAAATTAGCACAAAAAAATTAACACTCGTACTCAGATTAGTTTGAAAAAAAAAAAAAAAACACTCTGGCATATTTTTAATTGAATGGTCCAAGATTCTCCAATCCAAGGAAATGAAAGTTTGGAGTGTTAAGAATATCTACTATTTTAGCATAGCCCTAGCTAGCAAAAGCTTGTGACGCTTGGTGAAATTTTTTTCTCTTTAGACAGATTTATGCATTTAAAATCCCTGAGAGGCCTTCAAATGGAGGATTGATTTAAAGAGCCTCGTAAATCCACAAAGAATGTTACTATTGTATGGAAAGCTTCTGTGGACACTTTTATTTCATTTGGAAGATGCATATTATGGTGGATAGGTAATGGGAAAAAAGTAAGAGTAGGGCAGGACCCCTCGATGGGAGTTGGTCTGGATCTTTGTTTAGGCCTAGTCAGGGAGAATGAAAAATAATGGACTAGTTATATCCATTTATTGTTCTCCTCACGTGTCAAATTAAGAGAAGATACTAAAGGCGAGTTTACATGGTCCAAGAACTGACAAATAGGTATTTATACAAGTAAGTTGCGGTAGAAGTCTTTGATGGAATTTTTTTTACGATGCATTCCTCCCTTGGTGGTGGGATCATATGTAAAATAGCATGGTACTATCAAATCTAAATTTGTCTTGTGGCTTGCTTTGGGAAATAAGCTTTTGACGTGGGATAGCAACATCAAGCAAGGTTGACAAGGGCCCGTCTAGTGTGCTCTATAAAAGAATAATGTTGAAACCATTTACCATCTCGGTGTGGAATGTTCATAGGCTCAAGCAATTTAGATATTAATCAAGAATCATTAAAACCAAAATATTTTTGGAACAAAAATAGTTTGCTCTTATGCATGCAAGATTGGATGATGGATGTCAACTTTTTTGTTATGTTTCTCTCTCATATCATTTTATTTATAAGTTTTAGTGGGATCAGAATGTTTGTATATTTTAAGATAAGGTTATCCCTATAGAGGTGGTTGTACGTCTTGTGATCGAGCTATTTGAAGAGTTTAAAAGCAAGTTGAAGCCAACTAAAGCCAGAGTTCCTATAATTCTTGCTATCGACTATAAAACTTTATTAGGTTTATTTGATGGAGGAATCATGGGCACAGCCCAAATTGTGGTGCAAGGGCTATTATATTCCTTAAAGTTAAGCATTTCTTTCACATACCCTATTCTCCAAGTTTTAGGACTAATACAAAAGCAAAGCTAGCAACTATTTTCACACTATTACATGTTGCTTCCTTTTGTGTATTTTCCAACTACATATTTTTGGAGATTCAAAGATTGTTATGGATTGGGAAAATGGCAACAATATCTTGGAATCGACCAGTCTCCATCACTTGCTTGCCAAATTTTGTCAGTTTATTCAAGCCTTGGAACATATCTCTTTCTCTCGCATCTTGAGAGAAATTGTGATGCAAGGGCTATTATATTCCCCAATGTTAATAATTTCTTCCACATACCCTATGCTCCAAGTTTTGGGACCAATAAAAAAGAAAAAGTAGCAACTATTTTCACACTATTAAAAATTGCTTCCTTTTGTGTATTTGCCAACTACATAATTTTTTTGGAGATTTAATGATTATCATTTATTGGGAAAATGGAAACAATAACTTGGAATCGATCAATCTCCATCACTTACTTTCCTAGATTTGTTAGTGTATTCAAGCCTTGGAACATATCTCTTTTTCTCACATCTTGAGGAAATTCAATAAAACTACAAATACACTATCAAAGGAGTTATTATGTTGTTAGGAGAGTTTGGTTTTAGTTTTTGAGCTCGTGGATAGTTTGGAGATTCAAACTATGTCTTTTTTTCTTTAAATATCAATTATGTTTATATTCTGGCTACTTCTAAACTTGTCAAAGTCAATCTTTCAAAGATGATTGTGTGAAATGTCAATGCTTATTGTCAATGTTGATGTTTTCAATGGTTTAAGCCTCCAATTTGGGACTCTTCGTGTTTTGTGATAAGGAAGAATGGGCATGGTTGTTTTCAACACTTAATAATGATGTCCAAACTTGCATGGGATTGTATCATGACAACTTATGAAGTCCATTGAAACAACTAGATGTATATTTATTTTTTGAAATATAATGATTTTTTATTTATTGGATTTATCATGAAATGTTGGTTTTAAACCTTATGCAAAATTAATTTTTTTGCATCATGCAATATTAAAGAATTTAGAAATTGGATTTTCCACTCTCCTACTTTATCTAATTCATTAAAATAAGGAGTATTTTTATTAACTCATATTTATAATTTGTATATTTGATTTTTTGATTATTCAGTTTTTCGTTTTTTGTTTTTGTTTTATTTTGTTTTTAAAACCAGAAAGAGTATTTGTACTGTATAATTATATGACTAGTTTGAAGCAAATACATTAGGCATTACATCAAGCATTACAAAGCTTATTCATAAAAAAAATCCAATTGTTTTCTCCTTTTCAGTAGGAATACATGATTTTCCTGAGTAGAATATAGCTAAGCAACAAAAAGAGGGGTTTTGTAGTTAAATACCTTACAAAATTGTCATAACAAAATAAAAAATTTAGAATACATAACATTATTAATTGAATGATTATGAAGTCTTTCATGACTATGAACCTACTACGGTCTTGGAGAGGTTCATTTAAGTTTGAGAAATTAGCAATAGTCAGAGTACTTGAGCTGGCTGAGACACTCAACCAAAGAGTCAGGTTTTTTATTTGGTCTTCGAGCTCCTCAATCACCCTTCTCAGGCCCCCCAATTTTTTATTTTTATATTCTCTTGTATCAACCAATCTAACTATTTTTTTTAATAGACTTCATCTGCCATCAAAGAATTATAGCAAGCTCGATTTGGCCATTAATTTTTAATTCATCTATCTTAAATTTACACCCCTCATTAGAATAATTTTCTACTTTTCTCTTGAAGTCTCTTAGGACATGGAAATATGCTTTGGATGGGATATATTTCACAATTCTCTTGATTCTTTTCATGATGTTTTTCATAGATTTCTCTTTGGGAGGGACCCTTTGACTAGATGATGCGGAATTAGGAGAGAGTTTCTCATAACTATAAGTGTGTCCACTTGATGTTCTCTGGCTAACAAAAGTCACTTGTAGAGATCATATATCCCACTTGATTGTTTGTCACATGACCAAGACCCCATGAGCAGTGTTGGAATTTGACGGACATTTTGCTCACCATAGGTCATTTTGAATTTATTTTACGTTTGAAACTTTAAAATGAAAATTTAATGTGATGGGTTTTGAAATGTATAGAATGTATATTTGGCGTTTTAATTTTCTATGAAAATGTTATTACTACCTTATTTTAAACAATTGAAAAGCACCCGCACATATCATTTGGGTGAATCACAATTTCTTAGTTTGTTTGTATTTTATTACAGGGAAGGGCCTCCCACAATTTTCTATTTTATTTATTTTAATACATTAAATTGGAAAGGACCCCCTGTTGCAAAGGGAGCGTTGACTGGAGCATGGTAAAGAGTGTAATAAATGTTACTCTTGGTGGAATGGTTTTTTTCTACTCAGTGGCTTGTCTTCTTGCTCAAGTATTTGTGTTTATATTCTTTACTTTGTTTTCTCGTTGGAAAATAAATGGAACTATTATATGGTTATCTTATTCTGTATTTATCTACAGAACTTAACTATTGTTTTCATAGTTTATCAATATATATTTTTATATTGGGTTTCTTTGTTTTGTTTATTTGACATGTTAGTGAGATCTTTATATTAGTTTAAATAGGTTTTGGAAATTAGAAGTTATATAGTAGAAGTAGGAAAAACTATACCAACTTGGCAGTTGAGCAAGCAATTTTTTTCTTGGGCAATGATTCATGTACACAACTCTTTCGATGGGCACCACCTGGAGCATGACTAAGAACAATGTCGATGACAACACGTTGTAGACATCATTGGACAAGGCTTATGGCTTTGGAGGCGCAGATTGCACTGATATACAATAGGGTGGAGTGTGCTTTGACTCTGATAATGTGTAGGTCCATGCTTCATATGCTTTCAACAACTACTATATTAATAATAGGCAAAGAATGTGAATCTTGCTCACACTTATATTTGTTATTTGTTATCAGTAATTTAGTGTTACAGGGAGTTAACATCCCATTTTCCTCTTACCCAAATACTTGCAACTTATTTTTATAAGTTTTTTTTAATTCTATTTTTCTCAAGAAGCCTTTGCTACAAATTTCTCATCACTATTAACCAACTTAAGGCTCAACCAAGAACAATTTTTTTAATTAACATTTATAATAACTTATAATTTGAGAAGTAGTAGGAATAATCATCTAGTTATAATTCAACCAAGGACAACTTTTTTAATTAACATTTATAATAATTTATAATTTGAGAAGTAGTAGGAACAGTCATATAGTTAAAATTCACTTGATCTCACTACTAATTAGTTAAGTTTAAAGAGTTATTAAGCTTCAATTTAGAAGGTTATTTAGTGTGAAGTTTTGCGAGGAAATTCTAAAATCGGTGCGAAGGAACCAAAGAGATGTTATTACTTAAACATTTTAAATGAAGAGTAAGATAATATCAATTGTCAAATTTTCATTTATTTTTTCAATTCTACAAATTAAACATTATATTTATATTTTTCACAGAACCTTGACTACTACATATGGATTTTGCAGTTTTGACTTCCACACAAGAACCTCAATTTTGCTATCATAATGCATAATACACAAGTACACCTCGATAATCGTTCACTTGGCAACAAAGAAAAAATTCCTATAATGGAAAATGCCTCCAAAATTATTTTGAACTCACCACCATCACTGAAGTAGACATATCCAAGAACTTACATCTATCAAACACATTTTTGAAATTTTGATGATGGCTATGGACCGATAGCAAAAAAACATGCTTAAAAATGGTATTTGATTATTTGTGACTGATCACCTGCTATGACCCCAAAAATTAAAAATTTCCATGTGAAAGATGTACACTAGCCATAGCCATATACTTTCTCATTGTTTCTCACTAATGAGAAGGAAATAAATAGGATGGATTATAGCTAAGTTGGTTATGCATGTTGGATGTAATAATTGGTTTTACATCATTGATTCTTTCTCTAACTTAACATCATTGATTCTTTGTCTAACTTAAAGATTTTGTGTGTTAAGGATAGGTTTGAGGCCAACACTCACCTATGAAAACATTATGAAATATTAAAACACTTTTAATATATTGTGTTGGTTTTACAGAAACCTAGACCCCACATTGATTTCCTGTGATTATGATGGTGGAAAGGACAGGAAGCCTCGAGGATAGCCTCTTTTCAACTCCAAAGTCATTGAGATGGAAATTTCTTCTTGGGAAACGTTTTTGTCCACATTGGTGGAAAAAATCCATTTGTTTTCATTGAAATTTCAACATTTAAATGATTTAATAAAAATTTCTAATATTGAAATAGGAACAGATTGATTGTAATAATGGTGATTCGAATATATTGTTATATTTGATTATAGTTTTTGAATCTTGGATTTTGGAGAAGAACTGATAAACGGAATCTAGAAAAAAATTAACATAACTCTGACATTGAAGAGTTATTTTTTAATCAAAGTTTTATTGGTGAGGAGTTAATTTATTATTAAAACATCACAGTTGAAGAGAAGAATTTTAAACATAATGTTTCTTGATGGGAAGCATAAATACCCAAAACGTCAAAAAAAATTTATTTGACAAAAAAATAAAAATCCAAATTCCAACCTTGCCCATAAGTACTAGAACATTTTATCTTCTTCAAAGACACAAAGTAACCCTCCCCTCCTCCGACTAGTACCTGTTATGTTAAGTTAATAACATTAATAAAATAAATTTAAGAAATAAATTAACAATAATAGTATTTATTTTTTCATTAAAAATATCATAATAAAAATAAATAAATAAATAATAATTGTATTTAAAATTAAATCAATATAAATATATTTGATATACACCCTTCTCTATCCTTCGGGATTAATTGTAATATAAATATAAATATATAATTTCAATTTTGAGAAATATGTGTCTTTTAGATCACGCAAATCAGAGAAATGAATGTACTTGCCTGGATTAGATCTTTGTAATAATTTTCGAAATATATTTGATATACACCCTTTTCCAAATCAGAGAAATGAATGTACAATTGTCTGGATTAGATATTTGTAATAATTTTTGAAATATATATTTGATATACACCCTTTTTCATCCTTCAGGCTATTAATCGTTCCCTGAATGATTGAAAAATGGAGATGCGGGGTATTGAACACCGTGCCTCTTGCATGCAAAGCGAGTGCTCTATCGTTTGAGCTACATCCCCACATAATAGCAATGTAATCCATTTTTAGAATCTTTTAAATTTGTTAAAATAATATTTCATACCAACCACAAAACATTGGGATTTGAGTTTCTTTTCACATCTTAATCCTTTTGTGATTCATGAAGTTAACTCTACATGAGCTTTGTTTGACTCCCTGGGTTACTTTACTCACTCCGCTCGACCATCATCACCCTAAATTTTGAGGGCAAGTAATGAATTTACACAAGTATCAAAAAAAAAAAATTTAGACTAATACGAAACAATGGCACAACGATCACAAATTTTGTTTCTTATCTCTTTTTATTTTTTTTGTAAATTTAGCAATATCTTTCTATTTTCTATTAATAAAAAAAGAAGTAGGTTGCAACAAATCAAAACTTTATGGCCTCAACCTGCCCGAAGGAAAGCAGGTCTGTTGGCCATCTTAAAGAGTTAAATGCCATCCAGTATTGGAAAAGTTTAAGCCTTCTAATAACCGCTATGTCCATTCTACTATTTCTAACAAATTATTACTGTAAACAGTAAATGATATCCACAAAATACATAAGAATACCAAGGAAATATTTGGTCAATCATCTGAAGATTCAACAGGTGTCGGGTCTTTGACACTGGAGTCGGGCATATCCTCCTGATGCATTGTTTGCAACTGACGCTCAATTCTTCCAAGTCAAGTTGTAGCATGATGCTGCGAAACACAGATCTTTTGTATATATTTTTTTATTTATTGCAAAACATAAACCACTTGGGGATATCCTCCCATTTCCTGTAATCTCATGACAGCCTTGGCCAAAACAAATTTGAGCATCCAATAAGTGTGAATGGACTGATGAAAAAGGGACATACTCCCTCTTGTATTGCCAGGGTATTTAATGAAGTCAATTTCTTCCTCTTGTATGTCTATCTCCTCTTTGTTGTTGCAGTCTCTCTCCCATCCTTGAATAAGATTGTGAACCTGTAGAGGATTACCTGTAGAATAAACATTGAAGATGTTTTCCATAACCTCCTTTTTTTATTTTCTGCCTCGCTTGCTAGAGCCTGCAATGGGATTTAGAAGTTTCTGTTTCCCTTTATCCTTTAACTGGTTCTTGGCAGGTTGTCCTTTTACCATATTTGTATTCCAAAGTACAAACACCTGACTGTGTTGTTGCAATTCCTTAGACAGTGACTGGGCAACACCTGTTATTACTTTAAAGAGGCCTGTATATGGAAAAAAAAAGTCAATAACTATTTGCATGCAACAGTAAATAGGTCCCACAACTGCCGTCATTACCAAGTAATAGGCATCACTGCTATTCCTTTTGAGGGTGGTAGAATTATATAAATTTATCTTAGGCAATGCGGGGGAATAATTCAGACTACGCAAATCCCAGACCCAGAACCCATGAGGACGGGGGTGTGGCTTAGTTGAATAGAGGCTCCTATAACCCTCCCAATTAATTCTATAACCAGAGTCAAAGCAATTAACAATATGTTGAGACCTTAAAACAGAGAAGTGATCCCACAGACCCTACAAAGAGCGAGCATATTGACAAAAAAAATGAGGGTGAGTGGATTCAGAGACAGAAACCCCACAAACGCTATTAATAGGGTGGTCCTGCATGGCCATGCATCCTGTCCCATAGGCCTGAGATGCAAAAGCATGCGTTCCATCATTACAAACCCGAATGTGGGCACAGTTAGAGTGGAAGCCAACATGACATGGAGTTCAGAAGTAGGGATTGACAGCAGGGGCCGACAAGACAAGAGTCACTAGAACATATGGTAATTGACTTAAACAGAGAGATAAAAAAATGAAAAATCGTAAATACCCTTGATTTAGGGCCATGAAAGCAAAGAAACCAGACTATAAGATATAACAGGAACCATAATTCAACAAACACCCGCAGTAATAAGCATCATGCAAACCCATTAAGTTTCGGCATCCCCCATCAAATACTAGACATTGAACAGGAGCATACGAATTGAGCAATGGATAGATGTCAACCCTGAAAATTATTGTGTAACCAACCGGACGAATGACATATGCATGCATTTTAAGAAGATACATCACGTACCAGGTAACCAGCAGAAGTCGCAAACCATCACCCTTCTTCCACACTACTCCTCCTTCTTCCGAATTGCGCCTGAGAACTATGCTCCCCTTCGTTTCCGCGACTTGCAATAACCCCTTCAGATATTGATGATGTTTCCAAAACTGCTCTCACAACGTTAGTTGGCTTCCAGCTATGTCGTCAGCAACCATAATGAACTGACGTGTGAACGTACTGCCTAAGGGACGTCTTCCAACCTTATGCTTGAGTGACCATGTGGTGCATGCCGCCTTAGCGTGGCACCCTGATTGGGGGGTTTGTTAGAAAATTATATATTACAGAGCAATGAAACACATTAAATATGTGGAAAACACAAGCACACAAAACACATAAAACCAGAGAGACATAGATATACGTGGTTCACCCAGTTTGGGTTACGTCCATCCCGAACAGCCAGTCCTTCGTTTTTATTATCCAGCAAAATGAAGAGACACAACTTACAACAGATCTGCTATAATACCCTCTGTTCTCTCTCACAGTCTCCCTATCTATTTCTCGCTCTGAGAATACATCCAAAAACGCAGCCGCAATACAATACCCTCATACAAAGCGAGGGGTTGCCTTCTAGGGCAAAAAACCCTAAAATAAACATAACTTTTACCGTTAGATCATCCACCTAATGAATAGCCCAGATTGACTAGAAATTACTATACTTTTACAAGGTAATTTTACATCTGTTTTTAGCTTCGGGGGCACTGCCCCAAAACCCCCTGCCAGGGGGGGGTCCATAAAGTCGCAGCCGCCCCCCTGGACCCCCCAGGCAGCATTTAATTTCGGGCGGTGTTGCCGCCCCATTAAGGTATAGGGTTCCAACACTATGATACAAAATAAACAAGATAATCAAGCTCCGCACCGAACAATCTCCCACTTGGAGACTGATTGTAGCAATTGCACCGCTGCTTCATTTGCTACACAATGACTCCTCTTTGGACCTGGCTATTTCTCATCTTCATTGTCATCCTTGAAGACCAATTGAAACTGAGCATAATCTCAGTTTCTCCCTGGTTACAACTTTTGTTAGCATATATGCAGGATTTTGGCTAGTGTGTATCTTTTCCAGCTTCAACTGTCCATCTTCCAATATTGACCGTATGAAATGGTACTTGAGCTGTATGTGTTTATTCCTGGAATTAAATGTTGAGTTCTTTGCAAGATGAATAACAATTTGGCTATCACTGTATAACGTGCCCATATCATGCTTCTTACCCAATTCATCCATAAACCTTTATAACCAAATCATTTCCTCACTAGCCTCTGTAGCAGCAACATACTTTGCTTCTATTATTGAAAGTGAAACAACACTTTGGATTTTTGAAACCCAATTGATAGCTGTTCCACCTACAGTAAATACATATCCTGTAGTGCTCCTCCTATTATCTTTGTCACCTGCCATATCTGCATCAACATATCCCTGTAGAGTAATGTTTGAACCACCAAAGCATAATGCTTTATTTGTGGTACCTCTCAAATATCTGAGAATCCATTTTACTGCCATCCAATGTTCTTTTCTTGGATTGTTCATATACCTGCTTACAACTCCCACTGCATGTGCAATATCAGGCCTTGTGCAGACCATTGCATACATTAAGCTTCCAACTGCTGATGCATATGGAACTTTGGACATATAATCCATTTCTTCTTGGGTCTTGGGGCACATCTCCTTACTAAGTTTGAAATGGCTAGCAAAAGGTGTACTAACTGGTTTTGCATTTTGCATATTAAATATTTTCAACACCTTTTGTATGTACTCATTGTGAGACAGTGTTAATTTGCGATTTTTCATGTCTCTAGTTATTCTCATACCAAGGATTTGTTTTGCAGCTCCCAAATCCTTCATTGAAAATGAATTTGCCAATTTTATTTTGAGCACATTTATTTCCTGCATGTCATCTACATACAATAACAATATAATATAGCTGCCATCATTTTTCCTTTTCAGATAAACACAATGATTAGAGTGACATCTAGTATAACCTTGTTCAGACATAAACTTGTCAAATTTTAGATACCACTGCCTTGGAGCCTGTTTTAAGCCATACAAGCTCTTCTTTAACCTGCACACTAATTTTTCTTTCCTGCAACAAGCATGTCATCTACATATAATAACAATATAATATAGCTGCCATCATTTTTCCTTTTCAGATAAACACAATGATTAGAGTGACATCTAGTATAACCTTGTTCAGACATAAACTTGTCAAATTTTAGATACCACTGCCTTGGAGCCTGTTTTAAGCCATACAAGCTCTTCTTTAACCTGCACACTAATTTTTCTTTCCCTTTGACCTCATATCCTTTTGGTTGCTGCATATAGATCTCTTCCTCCAAATCTCCATGGAGAAATGTTGTCCTTACATCTAACTGTTCAAGATGTAAATCTTCCGCTGCTACAAGACTTAAAATAGTTTTGATTGAAGTCATATTAACAACAAGAGAAAATATTTCATCAAAATCAATACCTTTCTTCTGTGCAAACCCCTTCACCACAAGTCTAGCTTTGTACCTCTGTTTTCCTCCATCTTCTTCGTTCAGCCTGTAAACCAATTTATTCTGCAGTGTAGTTTTACTTGCTGGCAACTTGACTAAGTCCCAATTCTGGTTATGAATTAAGGAGTCCATCTCTTCTTCCATGGCTAGCTCCCACTTCTTCCTTCTTTCAACCTGCATTGCTTCTTCATAACATTCAGGTTCACCAGAATCAATCAACAATAAATAATATAATGAAGGAGAGTATCGTTCAGGGGGTCTACTTATCTTGGTAGATCTTCTAACACCACTTTCAGGTGTTTGAGGTGCCTGTTGTTGTTGTGGTGGTTGCTGTTGTTGTGGCTCTTGATTATTATTATTTTCAGGCACCTTTACCTTTTCTGTGATCTCATCAAGAGCTTTGTATTCTTTGTTTTCTTTTTCCTGTTGATTTTCCTGCAACTGATTCTATACAATACCTTTTCATTGAATATTGCATCTCTGCTCCTAATGATTTTGTGATTTTCATAATCATATAAGCGATAACAAAAATCATTAACACCATATCCAATAAAGGTACATTTATTTGATTTTTCCTCAAGTTTTGTTCTATTTTCTTTATTAATATGGACAAAGGACTCACAACGAAAAGGCTTTAAAAAAGAGTAGTTTACCTTTTTACCTGTCCATGCTTCCTCTATAATACCACCATCCAAGGAACTTGAAGGCCCTCTGTTTATTAGATAAACAAAAGTATCTACAACATCTGCCCAAAATTGTAAAGGCAATCCTGCATGCAATCTCATGCACCTTGCACGCTCCATGATTGTTCTGTTCATCCTTTCTGACACACCATTTTATTTTGGTGTTCTTGGAACTGTCTTTCTGAACAGTACCTATAAAACTCTTTGCTGCAATATTCACCTCCATTGTCTGTTCTGAAACACTTCAACTTCTTTCCGGTCTCAATCTCAACTAAAGCTTTCCATTTCTTGAAAGTATCAAATACATCAGATTTATTTTGAAGACAATAAATCCAAGTTTTTCTAGTTGCATCATCAATAAAAGTAACATAATAACGAGAGCCACCAAGAGATGATACCTGAGTAGGTCTCCATACATATGTATGCACAAGCTCTAATTTTTCACTCTTCTTTTCTTTCCCAACTCTGAGAAATCTGACTCTCTTCTATTTTCCATAAATGCAATTCTCACAGAAATTCAAATCAACATTCTTCAAACCCGACAACAAATTTCTTGAGTGAAGAATCTTCATCCCCTTCTCACTCATGTGTCCGAGCCTATGATGCCATAATGCTGCATCTACTCCTTTGGAATTTAAAGCATTAACAGATTTAGAAATACCATTGCATAAATACAATCTACCAACCTTTTCGCCTTTTGCTATTACCAACGCTCCTTTGCTGACCTTCCAAGTTTTATCTGTGAAAGTTGTCACACAAACTTCACTGCCTAACTGCCCTGTTGAAATCATATTTTTCTTCAGATCTGGAACATGCCTTACCTCTTTTAATAGCCATTGGTTTCCATTCTGTTGTTTTACAAGAACCTTACCCATTCCAACAATTTTACAGGGTTTATCATCACCCAAACGGACTTGTCCAAAATCTCCTTGAACATAGTCATGAAAATATTTCTTATCAGGTGTGGCATGGAATGAAGCCCCTGAATCTACTACCCAGGTATCAGTAACATTTTTGAAAGAAAGAATCAAGGCATATTGTAACACATCACCTGTCACATTTGCTTCATGATTGCTTTCTTGCTGTGCGTCTCCTTCTTTTCCCCTCTGAGATCTACAATCTTTCTTCAAGTGTCCTTTCTTTCCGCATTTCTAGCACACTATCCCCGATCTGGACTTGGATTCGCCTTTCCTTGATTTACTGCGATATCCTGAGCTCTTTCCTCTTTCCATTTTTCTTCCCCTAGACTCTGCACTCAAAGCATTACCTGATGTATCACCAGAGATTTTTCATCGCATTTCCTCACTAAGGATAGCACCGACAACATCATCAAACTTTAAAGTACTAGATCTAGAGACAGAGTTACTAATGGCCATAACTAAACCATTCCAGCTTTCTGGAAATGAGCACAGAAATAAAAGAGCCCTAACTTCATCATCAAATTTTACCCCTACAGAACTTAACTAAATGGTAACTGTATTAAAATCATTCAAATGGTCTGCAACAGATCCACCTTCTGACATATTCGTATTAAATAAATGTTTCATAAGAAATACCTTGTTTGAGGCCGAGGGTTTTTCATATAATTTCGCCAACGCCTTAATAAAACCTTCTGTTGTTGTTTCCTTCGAAATATTGAAGGCTACCGACGCCGCGAGGCACAACCGTACTATTCCGAGTGCCTCTCTATCGAGAATCTCCCATTTTGCATCTGTCATAGCTGTCGGCTTCTTTGTTTTTCCTCTCAATGGTAGGTACAAATCTTTCTGATACAGATAATCTTCCATCTGCATCTTCCACAGCGGGAAGTTTTGGCCGTTAAATTTCTCGACCCTAAATTTACCATCTTCCGCCATTGCTCCCACTCGAACCAGGAACCCTTCTTTCCCGCGAGTTTATCAGCCAAATAGACCTTCGGCTCTAATACCAATCGTTAGAAAATTATATATTATAGAGCAATGAAACACATAAAATATGCGGAAACACAAGCACACAAAACACATAAAACCAGAGAGACACATATATACGTGGTTCACCCAGTTTGGGCTACGTCCACCCCGAATAGCTAGTCCTTCCTTTCTATTATCCAGAAAAATAAAGATACACAACCTACAAAAGATCCACTGTAATATCCTCTGTTCTCTCTCACAATCTCCCTCATACAAAGTTAGGGGTTGCCTTCTAGGGCAGAAAACCCTAGACTAAACATAACTTCTACCGTTAGATCATCTGCCTAATGAACGGCCCAAATTGACTAGAAATTACTATACTTTTACAAGGAAATTTTACATCTATTTTTAGCTTCGGGGGCACTGCCCTCGAAACCCCTCGCCAGGGGGGGGCTCCATAAAGTCACAGCCACCCCTGCTGGACCCCCCAGGCATCGTTTAATTTCGGGTGGCGTTTCCGCCCCATTAAGGTACAGGGGTCCAACACTGTGATACAAAATAAAGAAGATAATCAGGCTCCACACCCAAAAGGGTTTCTTATCTCTTTTTCATTTCATTTAAGTGAATGAAAAAAATATCAATAACTAGCAATTTCACCAAAAGGTGAAAAAAACGCATGTCCTAAAAAATTTCGAGAGACCGATTTCACCTACAAATTATTAGATTGTATTTTTGTTATTTTTTGAATTATTTTAATAGGATGATATAATTCTTTGTTTGGTTGATTAGATTGTATTTTTGAATTTAATGGGTGGATTTTACTGTACTGATTTTTTTTTAAGATGTTTAAATTACGCCAAATATATAATTTATATTTATATTTTTAATAAAATTTTAATTTTAATTAATAATATTTAATTTTAATAATTTTTTTTTATCAAAAATATATATACATGATTGAACTATATTTTATATTTTCGTGGCATATTAGTGGATATATTTGTAAATCATTTTGAACTTATGTAAGTTTAAATTGACAATCTAACATATCCGTAAAATATCAAATTTAAAATTGAATGTCATATCTCTATTACATGGTGTAATTAATAAAAATATATTTATTTTGTAAAATATTTTCAAGAAGCACCCACATGTTACTTGTTTCCCTTTGATGCCTTTAAGCTGCTTTAAAGCTTGTCTAGATTCCATATCTAGTAGCCAACTAGTATCTACAACCATATGTCATTTCCTTTTTGTTTTTTGTGGAGCCAAACGTTGTACTCTTGCATAGCCGTGGTCAATATCATGCACCTCAGAGAAGTGCAAAGCCCAATTATTTTCAATTTTATTTTTAGAATTCTTTAAGAGGAAACCGACGAGTGGTCTCCCATTAGCGTTTGAGTCTTGAAAAAGAGATTGAAATGGTACCCTCTCTGTATTATTTTTAAGATGCATCTCTTCACCCGTTATACTACAATCCTTTGTTTTTTCCTTAGATATTGGAGGAGTTTTGTTCTCCTTGTCAGATGGATAATAATAATCATCTTTTGGCCAAAATCTAGTTGAAGAAGACCCCTGAGCACTGGCTTCTTGTTGTAATTCTTGTAGACAGTCTCTCTTCCCCTATCCCAAAATTATGTTTTCTTTGTTATACATCACATTGTTTTCTTTCAGGATATCAACACTAGAATTATTTTTTAAAATTATGGTTGCCTTGCCCAACTCTACACGTTTTTCCTTAATCTTCTGACCAAAGTTCGTTTCAAGGCGAGTTGTGTGTAATCAAATAAGATTACCACTATTTTTTCTTCTTGACCAGATGTTAATTGGTCCACCTCCATTTTCTTCCCTTTAAGGACTCTGATTCTGTTGCATTTGGGTCATATTGGCCCATTTTTTCCTCCTCATATAACATTGATTCTTTTGAATTTGAATCATATCAGCCCCATTCATTTCACTTAGAGGACTCCAATTCTGTTGAATTTGCATCATATTGGCCCCTTTCTTTTTCCTTAGAGGACTCTGGTTCTCTTGCATTTGGGTCATAATGGCCAGTTTCTTTTTTTCTTAAAGGACTCTGATTCTCTTGCATTTGGTTCATATCAACCCCATTTGTTTCCCTTAGAGGAATTTGATTCTCCCGCATTTGTTTCATTTCAACCCCATTTTCAATCCTTAGAGGGCTTTGATTCTACCACATTTGGGTCATATCAGCCCCATTTATTTCCCTTAGGAATTTGATTCTCCAACATTTGTTTTATGTTAGCCTCATTTCTTCCCCTTAGAGCACTCTGATACTCGTGTAATTGGTTCATATCACCCTTTTTTATTTCTTGAGAGAATTTTGATTCTCCTATATTTGGGTCATATTGATCCTACTTGTTTCCGTTAGAGAACTATGATTTCCCCATGTGTGCGTCACATTAGCCTCATTTTTCATTGAAAAAAATTTCCATTGCGCAGAAGAAGAAGAAGGGGACCCTCACAATGGAGGCGTTGTTGGTTTCAGTGGATTCCTTGTGACCGATTTTATTGCTTCTAAATATCCATCCTCCTTCAAAGCCATGACACTTTTGCTTTCATTATCAAATACACATTATTTTTTTTGGTTTAAAAAACATTGGTTGGTAAAATTGGTGCTTGGGTTTCTTTTCCCATTATAGGATAAGTGGTTTCTTCCTCTTACAGAATGGTTGAGGAGAATGGAAGTGATTGCATAGCGTAAACCCTGCTTGAGGCACCCATCTTAAAAGTATCATTATGCCCAAGGGTTAATGGGACTTTGGGTGTAGTTTTCTCTCCACAGATCCATGTGTCGTGAATTGATGACAAAACCGTAGTAGGAGACGTAGAGAGGATTTGTGAAGTTGGATCTGTAAATTCCATTGTTGAGGTTGGGATGATCCACGATAATATGGTAATCCACATGCCTTCCTACAATTAAAATTTTCTGTTCCAATAAGTTTCCCTCATTTCCCTCTAAAATTGGGGCCTGCAAAAGAATAGAGCACTTTTGTATTCCATTTTTGGAGACGGAAATCACCGGAATGAGCTGTCTAGGTCCGTCTGCATTGCAAATTCTCTAGCGGCCTCAACGTTGTCCAATGTGATTCCAAACTTTTTCTAGGGCCTCAATTTGTCACAAATTCCATTGAAATAAAATGGGAACTTAAAATTTACTCTTCCACTAAGTTTCCCTCATTTCCCTTTGAATTTTGGGCCAGTGCACATGTGACGGATCCCAGGTGTGCCTGGAATTCATGTCGGTATCGCAATCACCGTACAATCATCATCCACGTTTCATAGTTTAATAGGATGAAGGAGGATGAAATTGAATTTCACTGATTGACTACAGTGAATAGTGTTTACACATCAAACGCCATAGAGAGAACACCTTTGGCGTAATAAAAGTTTGAGGATAATTAGGGTGACTATAATTTTCTATATTATTATTAGAATCATTTTATAAAAATGATTAACAAAATATTAATTATTTAAATATGATATATTTAAATTAAAAAATAAATAAAATGTGCCCATGAGGTGTGTTATAGGTCAATTTTTCCATCATCCCCCATGACCTGGTCAAACTGGACATCATCCCCAGGATTAATGAAATAGGGTCAATCATCCCCTATCATTTCAGTTACTACATGCCCTAAGACAAGAACAAATCATTCATGACTTCTATTGCAAGATTTCAAAGGTTTGAAGTATATGTTATATCACTTATGAGCTCACCAACGCTGCCTCTCAAGGGACTAACTGTGTTGCATATGCAACTCCCTCCATTCAAGGGTGCACTGCAATGCACTTCCCGACATTCAAGAGTGTGTTGGTTAAATGGGAGAAAAATTCTCATTGTTCTGGAATATCCACTTGGCTAGTGCCTTCTAGAAGAGTTCATATGTGTCAAACTTCGAATCCAAGTGTCCATCTAACTTCTCTGAGCTTGGGAACATGTCTTGCCTATTATTAGAGAGTCATTGATTGAGAAACTACCATCAGTTGCCCTATAAATTGAGCACAGATCCTAGTGCTAGGGAAAGAATAATTTTGGTAAAGAAATTTGGTTGGATTCTCAATTGAGAGAGTGAAAAAAGTGACATGCTGCTGGTGAGATGTTGATTGTGATGAGGCTGGGATGAATCTGGAGATGGTGACATCAAATCGATCATTGGTTGTAACCTCCCCCTTTTACTCTATAATAATTATTTATGTTCATTTTCTCATATATGTATCTATTTATGTTTCTATTTCTCATGCAATGGATTCTTGAATGATATATATGTTTCATGTTTAATCGATTTAATTGATTAAGATAATTAGGCATACGTATATTTCAATTCTTTTGTTGTTCTCTCTTTATAATTGCAGGAATCAATCCGGCTATCTAAGTTGGAATGGAGCCCACAACAAAAGCGACATATGGAGAATAGGAAGAGCTTGGATCACAAGTAGGTTCTTATATATTTCTACGTGTCTATTTACTCTTAGAGAAAGTGATATAAAAGTCTTTAATATGTTGTTCTAAGTTCCTAGCACCACACTTAGGGAATGTGATTTATCCCTAGATCATAATTATGCATAAAAAATTGGCGACTCCGTTGGGGAGTTTTCTTTCATTCCTGGTGTTTTTGCCTCTGATTATCCACCCAATAGCATCTACTTTCAGTTATTAGACTTTTGAATCAAGGAATTGTATTAGAAGTGTGTTTTGTAGCTTGAATTTTCAATCTCTGTTGCGCCCAACACACTGTTGGTCAAGACACAGTGCACTGTCTCCCACTCAGGGGTGCATTGCAACACACTATCTCCCTTTAGAGACTGTGTTTCCCCCCTCAGCCAACCAAATTCCATTTGAATTTGTCATTGCCATCATTCTCAGCCATTTTTTTGCTGTGTTTTCAATTGTCTGATACCTCGTAGAGACCAGTAAATTTTCCTGATTATTCTTCCTTTGAAAATGAAGTTTGTTCAATGTCTCTTTAAGTGTTTTTCTTTATCATTGACAAAGAAAATTCAAAGTATTTGTTTCTGCATTAGATCCATTTGTTTTTGTAAAGGAAATTGTTGTTAAATTCTTTGTTTCCTGTAGGAAAATTTATAGTTCCATTCTTCGTTTTTCCTAAAAGAGAATTTTTTGTTAAACTCCTCGTTTCTCAAAGAAGAAAAGATTTTTTTTTGTTGATTTTATGCATATAGTTTCCTTTTTGTATTCACATTAAGGGGACTGAAAATTAAAACCTGCATTTGCATATAATGAATTGTGTGTTTTGCATAGGAACAAGTTAGGAGAGCTGCATTTTAGTTTGTGCTCTTTGTTGTTTTCTCTCAAAACTGATTGTTCTTTCCCTTAATAGCTAGGATTTTCATTAAAAAAGATAAAGTTTAAAAGTTTTCTTATCATTTTAGGAATTTCCATCACATCATCGCGGTGAACCTCATATTGATAAACAAGATCAACTTAAAATTTACATCAATTTATCTAAAAAAACATTGGAACCATAACGATAAAATTTAGAAGGTCTAGGTTAGAGACGTGTTTCGACATCGTTAAACATAATAGTTGTTGTTAATTGTCTGCGATACATTTCGAGTGTGTTACCTCACTCCACGTATGTAAGTATATTTGAGCTCATCCACATACGTTCGGGTATATCGGGCGGTGTTCGAGTATGAAAAGTATAAAGGGGTGCTCTCACTATGTGGTTTCACATTAGACAATGTTAATACGGAGTTGGGCCTCCATGTACCTTCGAGTATATTTGGGAGGAAAAATTTAGGTTGCTATCCATCCATAGTGAACTGAGTCGGTCGCCTTGTAAATTGTGATACACCGAACACATCATTTGGGAAGATTGCATGCGCTTACTTCTTGGTTCGCCAAGAGGTATTCTGCATTTCACAGTTTCTTTGTAAACCTTTTTCCTAGAATTACCCTTTTGTTTTGTTTATTTGTTTTGGTCATAAAATAAATCAGTCATCATGGAAGAATAACATCCCTTTCCCCATCGTTCGTGTAGAATAGCACTGAAACCACCTTTACTACCGGAAGCCACTTCTGGTTAGCGAAGGAGACATCGCTCTACTGAAACTAGTACTATCAATACCTCTGGTGTGACATCATCCTCACTTATACCAGAGTCAGCACAAGTTGTTTCTACAAATACTGGTTCATCTATTCTTTTCGAGATAGATTCCTCATAGCTACCCGTGGTCACGATCCATCCAATCAATGAGACCATACCTCCTGAACCCAACATTGTTGAATTGGAAGTTGATCTAGATCATGTTAGGAATCTGTAATTAGCAATATTGGCAAAGTCCAATCACATAAACAACATTATTTCAACCACTTTGGGATTCTAGGATGTAGCCCTCCTGAATCTAGAGAGGGATCTCTCCAATAAGTGCAAAGATGGATTTGTATTTGAAGTTTTGGGTAATGATATTAGGCTAGTTATGAAGGCCAAGGGATTATTTTGTTTTTGGATGGTTGAGAATGATTACTGTTTGAGGTGGAAAGTTCTAAATGCAAAGAGTTTCAAAGGTGTGAAGTTGCAAGTGAATAGAACAAGCTTTGGCCAGGAAAAAAGATAACTGCAGATTTTAGTCCATTGGGCTATGGAGTCATAATAGGGTTTAATTGAAGTAGCAAGAGGCAAGAGTGGTCCATGGGGCAAGTCATCTATGTCTAAGGATCTCTTTAAAGTTTGATTTATGGAATGAAATGATACAACAAGAAGGGGAAATAAACAGATGAAGAAACAAAGAGCAGCCTAAGATCTGGTAAGTACTTTTAAACTAGCCAGATTTTGACATACACTTAAGAAAAACATGAAAGCAAACTAGGATATGGTAAGTAATTTTAAACTAGCCAGCCTTTGATACACTTTCAATAGAAAACATATAAAAACAGGGGGAAACACTAATGATAACAAAGGATGGTCTAAGATCTGGTAAGTACTTCTAAACTAGCCAGCTTTCAACACATTCCAAGGGAAACATTCAGACAGTCTTTGGGGATAAAAATAGGACCAGGGCACGCCATATCTTCCTTATTTCATCTTTACTTAACATATATTGAAAATAAAATTTAAGAATAACATTCAGCTAAGACAATAAGATGAGGGAACGCCAACATTCCCATGCTTAAACTAAATTGAATCATTCCCAAATAGCACAGATTAGAAGAAAACATGAAGATAAAGATTTTCAGTCAGAGAAGGGTACTGATATAGAGTAGGTGCTAACTCCATGCATGCTGTTCTTTATAAGAGAAGATGAAACAAAGTGAAAATAGAAACAAAATAACAAGTTACAATGAGAAAAACATCACCGTCAACGTAGACCAGGATCCCATAAATCAACTTGTATTGATGCTCTAAACCAGTTACAACTTTAAGTCCAATGCTCTAGTTTAGCAATCATTTACTCATCTCAGCCTAACTTATCTATCACAAGCAGAGCTCCAAGGGCCAGTGAACACTATTTACAGATAGAAGTCTCAAGCTCAATTACATTACAATGATCAACAACTACATCAACCAACCCCTCACTCATCTTCTGTAGTAGTATTTATAGAAGAATGAGGAGGTGAGATCTGTTAGAATATCTCTAAAGACAATTAATACAGACTTAATGGTTCCTTAGCCCTTGGGGGCTCGATGAAGAAACTTACATAGGTGTCTTCTGTATTAAATGATTCACATAAATATTTAAGCTCGGTGGGAGCTCTTTTTGACCTTTGAGGCTCTGTGTGATGTCAAAGTTACTCTGCTGATATTTTGTCATTAGTTTGTCTGTAGAATTTATCCTCTGGCTGCGCTTGAGACAAATATATGATCTTGATCAATAACTCTGGCCTCTGTTTGAATTCTTTGAGGCACAGGTGGCTTTGTGGTAGCTGGGAGGAATTGATTTGCCTCAAATGTGGCGGTGGAGGCTTTCCTGTTGATAAAAAACTTAAGATTTTCTTCAAACTGTGTTTTAATTGGGGATTAGGCTTTTGATAAACCATCTTAGACGTAATCCCCACAAAATCTGTCTTCAATCTTCTGTTCCGGTATATTTTTGTCTTCGACACTGATACTCTTTGATTTGTGCCTGGTTTGCTGTGTTTTGCTGGTGTACAGGGTTGCGCAGGGGTGATATGGCATCAATGACTCATGAATCATTGATGAAACGTGGAGCTTCTTCCTGTGAATGGTTTCCTCTGGTGAATCGAAGGCGGGAGGATCTTCACCCTCTGCCTCTGAATTTTCTTCGGACATAGCGGAAAAAATCATTGGAACCCTGAAAAATACAAATAATGTTATAAAATCCTGCATGTATAAGTTTACTGCTTCAGAAGGCACGTGGAGAGAGCATGGTCGTCGGATGGCATCATCCAATGGTTGATATTAATTAGGAGAAGTCAAAGGGAAGGCAGAATAAAATTTAAATCGGAGCCGTCGATCGCGCAAAGATCAACGGTCAAGAGCGAAGGTGAATCAATAACGTGAAGGGGTCAAAATATTCGGAAAAATGAAATAAAAGTAGAGACAAAGGTTTAAAACCTTTGTTTTAGAGAAAAATGATCGAAAATCATGTTCGGGGTTCGGGACAAACGTGGGCCGTCGGATGAGATCGGCCCACGCGATCAACGGCAGAGAATAGGAGCCAATAAACCTTAGAAACACGCCCAGACATCAAATTTTCAATAAAATCCAAATGAATAAAACCCCCGGGTCTGAAAATGCTGACTGGACGACGAATCAGGGCGATGAAATATGGGCTGTCGATCTGTAAATTAGATCGATGGAGGAGATGCTTTAATGACCGTGCAGTATCCTGGTTAACTGTCAGGCTTCTTCGGAGAGTGACCACCATCCGATGAGCGGCCTCAGATCGGACGGCGTGCATCAATATCGCGCCAAGCCCACAGTCGAACTTTAACGTGCGATGAGCGGTGTTTTTTGAATAGTGCTCAAGGCCACACATCGAGCGGTGAATGGAATCGCTACAAAATAAAAAAAAACCGCCTCGCTCTCAAAAGCGGTGTGATGAATCCCGCCTGATTTTGCAATAGTGAGTGGTTGGTGGGGACTACCGGGGCGATAGATCGCACGTCGTCGATCTACAGATCAGATCGACGACGGAGATTGACTATAATTTTTCATCGGCCGAAACTATAGGATATAATAAAAAACCGATAATTTTATATAAACAAAGGTTTATAGTGCGGGGGGGCGCGAAATATTAATTTTCGATATGGTTTGGCGCCCGTCTGTGGGGCCTTTGGGCGCATGGGAGATAATATGACTGAGGGAGATATAACGGAGGGCTAATCGGCATTGAGGTGATGCGATAAGCGCGTGGGTGGCCAGCGCCTGGTTCTAGCACCAGGGCGTATGGAAGGGAAGGGTTAAAGACTTAGCCCAAGGGGGCATAAGTCTACAATATATAAAAAATGTGATTTTCATAGATTTTCAATGATTTTCAATGGTTGTTGGGGGTTTCGATAAGGCAAAGAAGGAGTCTTTAAAACTTATCAAAGGGGTTTTGATGAAGGGAAAAGGGGAAAAACATGAAAATGAAGGATTTCATGGGAAAAGGAAAGGAAAATATGAGGTTAGTTTTGGAAGAAGGGGAAAAGGAAAATGGTGCTTGTAGCAGTATTCTTTCTTGGGAATCAACAAGATTTCTGAATGTAGAATAGGCACAGTAGTGAAAATTGGGACAAAGGCATGAGGCCTTCAAGAGTCTTCAAGAGCCAACACTTTTTAGCAATAAAATTTGTTCCTTGAAGGCTCTAAAGAGTTTTAGCCACCTTTTGGTATAACAAATTTCACAGGTGGCTAACAAATCCTGTCTCTTTTTTGCCAGAACATCTGCATCCCGAAGTCAAACGACCAGAAGTTGTTCCTGTATCGGCCGCCCCACAATCTATTATCGCCATTGAGTCTCCCATATCGCATAGTCAACCTCCTAAAATATACTTTGGGCATGATGGTGAAATAATTCCACTCGATTTAATTTCGATTGAAGAAATACCACAAGATGAAACACCTTTAACTCCAAGTCATTTTGGGGTGGAGCTTTACCTGTACAAGTCTTTTCCTCAATCACCTACCTCTACTTTTGTTGATCCTGTGTCTATTAGAGTTCCCATAGATCCAATAGGGTATACATTTGGTCGAAAAACCATGTCTGAGCCAACATCTTTGGCTGGACCATTTGTTCTAATTGCAACAGCACCTACTCTCGCTACCCCGTCGATGTTCACGACTTCACCAGAGTCACATCTATATGGTGGCCTTTCTGTCCCACCTAGTTACCAATATTTATATGGAACCTTCTCTGGTGCATCCTCAAACCCATGGACTTCACCAATCTCATAGTTTGGTATTCTAACTGGTAAATCTATAGTGAGTACTGAATGACTTGATCCTTTATACACATCATCAGGGAAATATCAAGCTAGTCCATCTTGGTATATTCCATCCAATACAATTTCAACTGGACTCCCTGCATTTGGAGAACAATATTTTCCATCTTATTATACTCCTCATGCTGGGGGGCAACCTATGGTCACCCATTTTGACAGTAATCCGTCGTTATTTGGTCATCCTAATGTCGGGATGAATGTTTTTCAATGACAACCCACTCTACCTATCCAACCACAAACGGTTGTACACTCGTATCAACCAATTCAACCTGTTGCACCCACATCAACTCCACTTGTTAATACATCTTTACCCCTATTACAAACTCAAAATGTTGTACCTCAATCGTCTCAGGTGGGTCCTTCCACCCAATACCCCCAGGTATTGGGCCCTTAGACTCCAACTCCTTCGGCTAGTTTACAACAACCACATGTATCCAGAATCATTTATTCACAAGCTAGAATACCATATTATGGGATGTTGCAGCCACAACCAGGTTATACCTACCATCAACCGAATCCAAGCTATCCTAGTTTGGGTTATAATATTGGTGGACAAACCCATTGGCAACCACAAGTGAAAATGATACAACCTTCATTTCAACAAGTAACGTACCTAGGTTTTAGTCAACATAATCCTCAAGTGTTTTCTTATCAAAATAACCCCTATCTAGGTTACGAAAAATAGATTCCTTATGCTAGTTCTCAAAGGCCTGCTTCCCAAGCAATTCCATCATACCATGGCTATGCTCAACTTGACCTTAATCATCAATTTGCCTATGTTGCAACTTTAGAGTTACCAGATTTAAATCGGCTCACCAATGATCCAATAAACTATGCTCCTTAGTGGCCGGTGATACGTCATAAATTACCCTCGGATATTATTAAGTTCAATGGAAACCCTGGGGAAGACCCGTCGACTGATATTATGACTTATAATTTGTGGTGTTCATCTAACTCCCTAAATGATGACTATGTTCGACTACATCTTTTCCAGCGTACGCTCACTGGTCTGCCCACAAAATGGTACATTGAGTTACCAAGAGCTTCTTTTGATAATTTCACTTCCCTAGATACTATCTTTTTGACCCACTTCCAGTTACCCATATGATATGAAACTTGAATGGAACTCTTGACTAATTTTAAACAGACTAATGCTACTCACATTTCTGATCATATTCATGAGTGGCATCGTCATCGAAGAATGGTTAAGACATTTGTTCCTGATCAGCTCCTTGCTGAATGGTTCATTAAGTCCCTGTTACCATCTATAACTGAGGATGTGGCTAAGGGTGGCGTCGTCACTGAAGAGCATGTCATTTCTCGTGCCTAATATTTAGACTTGATTTATACTCAGTCTAGCACGCTCTATGATAAAATTCCCAACGCGTTGCGATCTAATTTTATTGTTCCTCCTCCATCAAGGCATCTCATGCCAGAGATGGTATGATCAGTACTGCAAGCACACATCACTCTACTACATCTGATCTTGTGCCTTCTTCCGAAATCCATGTCGTGTCATCTGACATGGGAAAAAGTGACAAGCAACCCGAAAGTAAGAATAAAGGGAAATCAGAGAAAAAAAAAACTTCTACCCTGCAGGAAAGATCATCTGATCAATTGACTGGAAATCAGAAACCTCGTTACCCTTGCATAATCTGTAATGAGGGACACTTTGTTTAGGACTGTCCTCATCACACTGAAGTCTCAAAAATGGTCAAGACCTCGCATGCATCAACTGTGTTGATAGATCCATTTCTGAATCTAGACACAAATTTGGTTACTACAGATCCAACTTCTAGTTCACAAGTGCTTATGCTGTCTGTCACAAAGCCATCGACTCATGTTTTGGTGTCAACACGTAATAAAGATTGCGGTAGTCAGGCTACTGATCAACCTACTACCTCGACCATGAATTTGTCTACGGAATCGATACCGCCAACTACTATTCCTGAATTGGAAATAAAGCCACCGAAGGGAGTCATTCATAAATCGATATTTAATCCTCAAGCCAGATTGGTGGAATTGATCTTACAGATTTCAATCTCGTAGTATTTAATCATACGGGCTATGTGCCACAATTACCAGCAAAATTGGCATTCCCCATCCAAGTAAATGTTCTCAATCACCTTATTCAACGTAGTATTATTGATGAGGGAGCAGCTACGTGCATTATGTATCTAAACTGTTGGAAGTCACTTGGCTCTCCGCGCCTATCTCAATCGCCAACAATGTTAAAAGCTTTCGATGAACGTACATATAAGCCTTGCGGTATTATCAATAACCTGCATGTTGAACTAGGGGGGAAAACAATGAATGTTGAAGTTGAGGTCGTTGATGGACGCCTTGACTACAATATTTTACTCGGAAGGCCATGGGTATATGCTATGATTGCGATCGTTTCTACATATTTTAGAATGATCACCTTTCCACATAAAGGTGTCATCACAGTCATCAATCAACTATCCTTCTTTGCCTCCAGTTCCCAGGTAAATGGAAGTGTTTTGTTAGTTCATGCACCCCAACTTTCACTTCAGAACATTGGTGTAGGACTCTTTAAAGGGTTCCACTCTTATGGGAACCCTTGCATTACCGTTGCGTGCGACGTCGGTAGAAATTGCAAGTATAGAGACCTGCTACATGATATCTTCCACTCCATCTAGCTTAAGGAATATTACGGGTGATTCTGAAGCTGTCACGTTGGATGAGCTTCTGTTGCCCAACCCAATTGAGCTGGCATAGAAATCAATCTATCTGGCTTGGCCGGTGAATCTGAAATCATCGTCGCTGATCATTTGGGTTTATTGTTCATTAGATTATGGTACTCTATCTAATCCTTTTTCCTCAGCTTTCTTGATAGATGATAATATTATGGAAACCATGGTGTCAGAAGGAGAACCATGGGAAGATCATCATCATCGTCCCCATCTTCGAGATTATGAAAAAGAGAATATTAGCAAACTATATCACCCATTGATCAAAACATTCTTTTTGAATTCTTTTCCTATTGATGCAATCGATTCTGAGCGAAATTTATAAAATATTGAAGAAACCATTTCTATCGATATTTTGACCAAACCTGGCGTTGTATAAAACATTCATGTCAGCGTGTCTTGTTCTCCATCAGAACTCGAAACATATCGCTCTCTCTTTTGTGAATTTCGTGATGTATTTTCTTGGTCTTAAGAGGAAATTCCAGGCATATATACTAGTTTTTTTGAACACACTATTAATATGTACCCTGATGTCAAGCTAGTACGTCAATGCCTTCATCCTGTTCATCCGAAGAAGGTCGCTACCATTAAAGCAAAAGTTGAAAAACTTTTGCGTGATGGTTTCATTTACCCTGTTCCGCTAACTGATTGGGTTTCCAACATCATTCCTTTTATGAAAAAAACAAGGAACCATCAGAGTGTGTGTTGATTATCGGGATGTCAATCTTGCTTGTCCAAAAGACAACTATCCTACTCCCTTTCTTGACTAGATTATTGATGATTGTGATAGATGTGAAATATTTTCATTCATGGATGGATTTTCTCACTACAATCAAATCAATATATGCCCAGAAGACCAATATAAGACATCATTCATCTGTCCTTGGGGCACACTCGCTTATCAGAAACTCCCGTTTGGTTTAAAGAATGTTGGGGATAATTTTCAGAGAGCAATGGATTATGCTTTCAATGACGTCAAGCACATTGTTCAACCCTATCTAGATGATTTACCTACGCATTCACGAAGCCCGACTGATCACCCGATGCATTTGAGAGCTATCTTTTTACGCCGCGAACACTAAAAAATATGCCTTAATCCACATAAATGTGTGTTTTGTGTTGGTTCTGGTCATTTGCTAGGATTCATTGTCTCAAAAGAAGGAATTCAAATAGTCCCACTGAAGGTCCACATCATTCTTGATTTTCCCGCGCCATCAAATTTTCTTCAGTTACAGAAACTTCAGGGAAAGGCTAACTTCCTAAATAGGTTCATACCCAACTATGTCGAAATGGCTAAAGGATTTACTCGGCTCTTGAAAAAGGGGATTCCCTTTCATTGGGACCAAGCTGCGCAAGATTCTTTTGATGCTGTCAAGGATACTATTGTCCAGGTGTCATTAATGTATCTCCCCAATTATCAGAGTGATTATTTCTTATATATCGCCGCAGCTAATACTACCTTTTCTATGGTATCTGTTCAAGTAGAAAATGGGATATAACATTCGATCTATTATTTTAGTCGTAATCTCAATGATACGGAAGTGAAGTATTCGTACGTAGAAAAGCTTGCCTTGGCGGCTGTTCAAGCTGTCTAAAGATTTTGCCACTATATCCTGTTCCGTAACACTTTTGTCATTTTGGATTGCAACCCCATGACAGATATCTTATCATGTCAATTGCTGGGGGGAAAGTATTCAAAATGGATTGTCATTTTGCAGGAATTTGATTTGGAATTCATGAAATCCAAGTCAAAGAAGTCTTTAGTTTTGGCTGAGCTTCTCAGTGACCTTCCCTCTTATAGTACTGCCACTACGTCAGAACCATCTATTCCTGAAGAGTCTCTGTTTCTGATAGGATCATCTGATCCTTGGTATGGGGATTTTATCATTTATTTCCAGACCCAGAATTTTCTGCCTGATACCTCTTGCTCTGACCAGTGACATATTCGATACCAAGACAAATATTATCTGATCGCCGACAATAAAATTTATCGTTGTTGTGTCGATACCATTTTAAGAAGGTGCCTCACTCATGAGGAGGCCGAAAATGTTTTAAATGATTTTCATGCTGAGGCTTGTGGTGGACATTTGTCTGGATATGCTACTGCGCAGAAGATACTCTATGACGATTACTTTTGACCTACCATATTTCGCGTATGCATCCTCGTGGTCAGAAATTGTCATGCGTGCCAGATATTTGATCGTAAAATCTGCAAACCGCCACTTCCAATACATCTTGTTGTCTCTATGGGACCATTTTAAAAATGGGGCATTGACTTCATGACCTGTAACCCTCGTTTGTCCGGGGCCGAAGCGATGCCTACATTCAGCAACACAGGACAAACAACTGCATTGTTTTTCTTTAATCATGTCATTGCACGGTTTGGGGTCCCACAGGCCATAGTCACAGATCATGGTAAGCATTTTTGCAATCACATGATGACTGATTTGATTGCCAAGTTAGGACTGTCACATGATAGTTCTACTCCTTATTATCCACAATCAAGTGGAAAAGTTGAGGCTGTTAACAAGAATCTTAAATGAATGCTTCAACAAATGATAGGAGTTCATAAATGAAATTGGAATTTAATCCTGTACTCGACCTTATGGGCGTACCAAACTTCAGTGAGAAACACAACCAAATTTACCCCCTTTCAATCAGTGTATGGTTTGGAAGTTATCTTACCAATCCAATGTGAAATACCGCCATTAAAACTCGCAATTGTCTTGCTACCTGACACCTCTACTGAAGAAGCGCATCTTTTTAACCTCATCCATCTTGGTGAAACGCATCGTGAAGCCCAATTAGCCAACGAAGTGCATAAGAGACGTATAAAGGCGCAATACGACAAGCATGTCCAACCTCACATTTTTTCAGAGGGCGACTTGGTCCTTCTTTATGATCAGGAAGTTGATGTAATAGGTACAAGGAAATTTGAGCCATTATGGTAGAGTACGATGGAATTTCGTTGGCGCAGCCCCGAAATGGGTTGTATCTGAAACGTTACTATGCTTAATCATGAGCGTAGTAATTTTTTGTATCATATTGTATATATATATGTTGTTGATTTTCATTTACTGTCTTAGTTTGATTTTTAGAGTTTTCTTGACGTTAGTAATCCGCTTTACATTTCATCGCAGATGTTTGAATATTTGGAACCATTTGTTGGGTATGCTAATGGTGCTAGTCGTACTGCGCAGAACTTATCCTCTGCGGCGTGGGCCATTTTTGCTCCGATGATTTATTGAGTTTTCAGGTGATTTGTATCGGTCGATCTACAAACAATATCGCTGAGTATAATGCATTGATCAAACTTCTCTCTGATTCCATTTCGTTTGGTATTAATTGCATAATCATAAGGTTAGACTCACAACTTATGGTACTACAACTTACTAGTGTTTATACAGTTAGAAATCCAACACTTCATCGTATGTTCCTAAGAGTTTGACTTTTGGAAAGACATTTAGATTTCATTCAATACCAACAAATTTCCAGAAAATTGAACATATTGACTGATTATTTAGCTAATTACGTTATAAACAAACATTTGCAACACATTTAAAGATACATTCAAATAATTCAATAGGATTGCGTAATAAACATAGGAAAACACTGAAATCAAATAGATAGATAGTTATAGGTTTTTACAAAATTTGTGCATAAGACACATTGGTCATATGACCTCAAAACGTATGCAACATGTCAAAAGTAAACTAGTGATGCTCATGATAACATGCTATCGATCTAGCTATCCTATGTAGTAACCACATCCAGCGGTTAGGAACGCCAATAGTGTGGCACTGCAGTCACATGGGTAACTCTTCAATCCGAAAATCCGGAATCCCAAAGGTCAACCCCTGTATGTGCTGCTGAAGCTTAACAAGAGTCACATCCATATCTAAATCCTGAAGGAAGGCTCTCCCGAAAACCCTCTTTATTGGCTTATCCACTCCATGCTCTAGCTCTAGGTCTCCCACTGGTTGAACTCGACCCACACCCGCATTACATTAAAACTTTAGTTTAGCCTTGGGAAAACATCAAAATACAAAAACATGTATAAACCTTATAAAAATAAAAGACATGGTCAAAACATTCTTACCAATTACACCCCACTGAGCGCCTTCTGGTAAAGCTAATTCTGGATCTCCTCGGAAATCAACGCCTGCATATGCATAGTAATCAATGGTGATAATCTGTCGCCTGAACCAGGCAAAGAATGCAGTTGAGAACACGATGGACGATTGATCTGCATGTCTAGCCATCATTTCTACCCATCTCTGCATCTGTGGATCTCTACTGTTAGATACACCCAATGTCACATGCTGAGGCTGCATCAGTGGAATCCAATTTAAGGCAAATGAAATGACGATCAAACCATAGTTTAAAATTTTCTTCCTTCCTCCCTTTGCCTTACTCAGTTGTTATTTCATTTGAGAGAGGACAACTTGAGCCCAGTTGAAAACTGTTGGTTCCATGCACTCTAGCGCATACTGCATATAATATCTGTTCGCTACATGTAGTGTAGCGGTAACAACAAGCTTTGCGATCGTGAATAAGATGGTTCTCAATGGAAAATCATGAACGTCGCGAATGTTTATTTTACTATCCTTGCTAGGCTCTGCCCCTGGATAGAAATACTGCAAAACATAGTCTCTCCTCCGAGAGCAGACCCTGAGAGAGAAATGGGTAGGCCTCTCCTCGACAAGCCTGTCAGAAAATAGACATCCTCCAATGAAACTGGGACCACTTTGTTCCCAATATGAAATGCATCAATTTCTGAATCCCATGCACGAACAAGGAACTCCAGTAGTTCCATCTGTTGCCTCATACCTGATAGATGGAAGTACTTCAATAAACCACTGTCCCTGAGGGCTCTTACAGTACCCAAAATTAAGGGTAATCATGTTTTGTTCTTCATGCTTTCTTTCCCTCCAAGTAATTGTCATTTTAGTCTGATGAATCCCTAAAATACAACCATAAGATTCATTAAGACCCTTTTCATGCAAAAATCCAGGCTAAATTTGGGTACACAACAAGAATAAAAAATATGAATTGCACCCAACATAGCCTTAGACAAGAGACGGTGCATTGCATATGCACCTAGCCTTCATTTCAGGTGCATTCCAATGCAGGTTTCGACATCCAAGGGTGCGTTTCCCTCTTTTGATAATAAATTTACCCTAAAGGGCCAAAATCCCTAAAAAAATGCAATGAAATGAAAAAAAAGACTACTAAAAGAAAGAGGAGGTTTATGGCACTAACCTGGATCAAACAACGACGAAAACCGACCACAAAATTGATCGCAATCAACAACCGAAGTTCGGGGGAAAAAACAGGTTCAGAGCTCCAAAATGCAAATGGTAAAAATGAATGGTAAAACTCTTTTAATTAGTCATTTGATTATTTGCAAATCATATTTATTGTTGTGACTATGGTTTTATTCAATTTTTATCATGAAACAGGTATTTTTAATCCATTTGATGTTGTTCTGAACAGGTTTGCAACTGATATAGCAGATTAGCAATGCACATTTATTTCGAGAATGATTTGACCACAAAGCATGCTTTTATCCTTATTTTTTGAGCTTTGATAAAAATGAAAAAGGACTTGAAGCACCTTTTATCTCTTTTTGGAGCTTTGATAAAAGTGAAAAAGGAACCCCTGGAGTCTTCTTTTAGCTCTTTTCAGACTCCGATAATGTGAAAAGATTTCCGAGCACTTGTTTTTTCGAGCTCGTAAAAGTAATGAATTGATATCTACTTAGTATAAGTTTAACCCTTTTCCAGACCGAGATAGATTATTTACGAAAAAGGAAAACCTTAGTCGAACATGGATAGGAGGTTCTCTCACATATCATTTTACACTTTTTCGGATATGAGCGACAAATTTACGAAAAAGTACTTATGGATTTTTCTTTTGTCCTCTTTTTGAAACTCTCTAAATATGAAAAAGGACCGGGCTATCACCGTCGTTAGGCTCGTTAAAACATAAAATAGCGATGGGCTTGTAGATCATGGCAAGAATTGAGTTTCATTCATCGCTAGACTCGTTAAATTATTAAATAGAGATACATTATTCGTCCGAAGGGTTGAATTATAGATCAAGAATATGTTACCCTCCTCAAGCTTGTAAAAAAATAAATAGGTACTCATCGACAAATGACCAGGGAAAATTTGTGAAAGTGAACAGAATTTTTACGGTAGTAGGTCGCTCTTGAACATGACACTTCAATCCATCCGCGTGGTTGTTTGGGTTGGGTAATCTTCTTAACGGTTCATTCATACCTATGGTTAATCATACCTTCACTTCAGCTTTGGGTCAATGTTGCCAAATCATCTTAGTGTCACCAATATGTTCAAGAGAAGTCATTCAGTGAATACTCATCCTTCTGCAATACTCATAAACCTTAATTCTCATGACAATTGCCCCTGAACATTGCTATATCAAGTCACATTTTGTCTCTGAAATCAGTAACTCTCGTTTCACTATAAAGTGGCTTCTTGTCGACATCAAATCATAATCCAAGACGTTTACTTAGAAACATCATATTCCAGTACCATGAGGCTTGTTACAACATCGACAAGATCCTCGCTTCCAGAATTTTGATCGAAATATTTTGTTTGGTGTTCGACATCAAATCTTCTATTCACGCCTTACGAAATGTACTGCAGTACCTTGAGAGCCATTAACATCAGTGGTGTTTCTCTCACATTTGTTAACAACTCACATCATTGGCTGGTAATCAAACGATGTCTTACCATGTTTGACTACAAATCATATATTCGCATGGCTAGATTTGTACCCGAATGATCAAGTGAATGAGATAAGAAGACCCCAGATCTAGTTTCAGCCATCCGGGCTGCGATTTTAGGATTTTTGTACACATCATTTGTATGGTGACCTTACATATAGATCATCTTCCAAACATGATCTGAACACGGGCCTATATCTGCAGGCATGTCTGTATTGGGCAACATTCCAATGTAGATGACTTTCTGCACTATGTACATGTTATTAGATAGTTTATGTGCTGAGCATGGGAATGCCTCCCTCAACAATTCGTGATCAAAATTAAAATATCATGATGTAATGTATTGTAATATTGATGTAGGTTGCCACTCCGCTTCAGTTCCAGCCCATCACGTCGTAAAGCATCTCATTCAAAAAATATTGTTATTATTATGACTTCATGCTTTAGGAGGCATCTATTATAGGTCAATTTGGGCATCATCCCCCATGACCTGGTAAAACTGGACATCATCCCTATGACTAATGAAATAGGGTCTATCATCCCCTATCATTTCAGTTGCTACATGCCCTAAGACAAGAACAAATCATTCATGACTTCTATTGCAAGATTTCCAAGGTTTGAAGTATATGTTATATCACTTATGAGCTCACCAACACTGCCTCTCAAGGGACTAATTGTGTTGCATATGAAAATCCCTCCATTCAAGGGTGCACTGCAATGCACTTCCCGACATTCAAGGGTGTGTTGGTCAAATGGGAGAGAAATTATCATTGTTCCGGAATCTCCACATGTCCAATGCCTTCTAGAAGAGTCCATATGTGTCAAAATTTGAATCCAAGTGTCCATCTAACACCTCTGAGCTTGGGAACATGTCTTGCCTATTATTAGAAAGGCATTTATTGAGAAACTACTATCAGTTTCCCTATAAATTGAGCACAGATCCTAGTGCTAGGGAAGGAAGAATTTTGGTAAAGAAATGTTGTTGGATTCTCTATTGAGAGAGTGAAAGAAGTGACATACTGCTGGTGAGATGTTGATTGTGATGAGGCTGGGATGAAGCTGGAGCTGGTGACATCAAATCGATCATTGGTTGTAACCTCCCCCTTCTACTCTTTAATAAAGATTGATGTTCATTTTCCCATATATGTATTTGTTTATGTTTCTATTTATAATGCAATAAATTATTGAATGATATATATGTTTCATGCTTAACTGATTTAACTGATTAAGATAATTAGGCATCTGTATATTGAAAATATTTTAATTTTCTCTGTTTATACTTGCAGGAATCAATCCAGAGATCTAAGTTGGATTGGAGCCCATAGCAAAAGCGACAAAAGGAGAATAGGAAGTGCTTGGATCACAAGTAGGTTCTTCTATCTTTCTGTGTGTCTATTTAATCTTAGAGAAAGTGACATCAAATTCTTTAATATGTTGTTCTAAGTGCCTATCACCACACTTAGGGAATGCGATTTATCCGTAGATCATAATTCTGCATAACAAGGTGTAGTTCAATTATTGATCGCCTTGCTCTGAAGTCATTGTAAAGTAAGATATTCAATGTTAAATTCCCCACGGGTTAGATCAACAACAAGAAAAAAAAGTATGTATTTTATACATTTTAACAATTAAATTATCATATAAAAAACAAAACATTGTTATTTAATACCTATCTTTTATGCAAAAAAATAAATGATAACTTAAAATTATATACATACATACACACACACACACACACACACACACACACACACATATATATATATATATATAATTAATATAAAATTTAACATAATAAGAGTTTGTGCTGTGAGTGGGGCTGTTATGAAATTCACACCACTTCCACGTGTCCTTCTTTGGATTTATGGTGTTGTTTTGAGACGTCGCGCTTTGGCTTTGCCCCTTTTTCTACGGTTCAAGGACGCCTTTCCCTGGCTTCGGATTCGCAGATCCAATTTCTCGCTTCTTCTGCTTAAACTTCTGATCGATCTTAGCGGCATAGTGATATGTCGTGCCAAGCGAGGTACTATCGAGGAACTCCATTTCCTCCAGAATGTATCGGTGAAAATAGCTGTGGTACTTGAGCACGAAATGTCTCTCTGAACATTTAATACCCAACTTTGTGCGCAGGGTATGGAACAAATATGTTAGTTCATGCACATCTTGATCCCTTTGCTGCTGCAGTGTGGTCCATTGGATGTACTTGTCCTCATAGCCCCCCACAGGGTAATATTGTTCCTTAATGCCATCTCAGAGCGAATTCCAAGTGGGTGTGGCCGAGAACAGAGAGGGTTACCTCTCGTCCTTCTACTCACAGTAGGTTTCCCACTAGTCTTTGACATGGGGGGCAGCTTTGAAGAGTGCAAAGTAATATTTTCTCAGTCAGAGAAATCATGGACCGAGAAATACCCTTCCAATAAATTCAACCATCTATCTACGGCACCTGTATCTATCTGGCCTTAAAACACAGGAATGTTGAAGTTGACATGTACCTTGAAAGGAGAGACACATCTAGAGTGACTGCTGGATGTAGATGCACCACCGGTGGGTAGTCTTTGAAGGATCTGGGCAAAGTTATCCATCATCGTGTTCCTTTGTTTCTCGAGGGCCTCCTCAAGAAATAATTTGATAGGATCTCCTACTCCCTCTTATTTATTTTCTTCTGCCATTGGAGGTCGTCAAGGTTTGGAAGGTTGATATTTCGAGGGTTTAACTAGATCAAGCCCTAACTCCTTATACCCTGACCTCATTGGGGACATGCAAAGAAAAACAGAGATAGAGAAAACCCCTCAGATACCACTAATCCAGATTTATGCAGGAACATAATAATATACAAAAATAAACATAAACACAGAGATGCAATGGAAATAAGACCTCATTTCATTACTATCAAATAACAAACATATGCTTATAGACATAATGTGAATAAACTAGCTAGGGCACTGGTAGCTTATCTCTGAGAACAGATGTGGTGCCTACATGCCTCTAAAATGTGTTACAATGAGGCTCGAAGTCCCATTTATTGTTTAGAAATAATGTAAAACCTAACCCTATGAGATGAAGCGCCAAAACTATGGGCTTTGTTTGGGTAAATTGGGACATCAACTTCCCAGGGACGTAAATTTGGCATATGATCTCCATTTTATGCGCTCAATACCTCGTTAGAAAGATCTATCCTAGGACTACAATTTTTAAGTGAGAAACATCAATCCACGACCCATGTTGCTCCCAGTTTTTTCAAAAAACGTTGTCTATGGCCTCAAAACGGCTTCAGAAGTTTAGGACCCGAAAAACTGCTAAAATTAATAAATTTTGTTGAATCTAAAAGACTGAAAGAACCGATGGTGGGGGTCCAAATGGAATAGGTGGGTGGAAACCAATATCCACCTGCGTCATTCATCCCCCCTTAGGAATAAATGGTATCCATTATGTTGAGCTCCTCCGTGAGATGAGGCAAATTCTGTCGAACTTGGTATTGGACTTGTCGAAGATGTCAGGGACCTACTGGTGGACGTGATGGATGCGGGTAATAAATTTGGTTGCTTTATCAGCCTCAGATAATACATGTGTGGATTTTTTTTGTGTGGTCGCATGAGGTATGGCAACATCAGGCGACAGCGTGCCTGGGGTCAGATCAATGGAGTGCTTGACCTGAGAGCGTAGAGGAACCTCTGTGGGTGAGGAGAAAATTTCCTCATATTCCTCCACGAATTTTTCCATCTACTGCTGTCGTGCAAAGGAGCCTTGTTTCGAGGCTATGGCCACAATATTATTCTTTCCCTGTGGGCGAATTGTAACAAAAATAAATTTCTTGGTTTGGGAAACAATCTTATTGCGTTGTTTTGCAGTAGTCAAAGAGATGGTAGGAGGTAGTACTACCTCTAGTATCATGTAAAATTTATTTCCCAAAGTAATAATAACAACACGAGGCCCAGACACATACACAACATGTCGCTTCCGCAATTATGGTTGGCCCAATAATACATTAGACACATCAAGAGGAGAAACATCACACAATACCTCATCCGTGAATGACTTGATGCTGTACAGAAGGCGGCACCGCTGGCAGACACAAATATCTCTTCCTTGGTGAAGCCACCCAATGGTATATCACTGCAGGTGTGCTATGGTCGGTAGGCCGAGCCGCTTCACGAACTCTTCTGAAATGAGGTTATTTTGGCTTCCGCTATCAACAAGGAATTGCAATGGAGAACCCTTCACCCACATCTGCGAATGAAAGAGGCGCTCCCACTCCTTTGGGTCCTCCTTATGGAGCTTGGTGGTGGACAAAATGGCATTGGGATCTGCATCAATGATATTATTCCCTTTGTCATCGCCCTTGTCTAGTTCTGACTCAGGATCAGAACATGCATCTGATTCGAGTGCCTTTAGTTCGGCCACCAACGACTGTTTGGCCCGACACTCATTTGTGTTGTGAGTGGGTCTGCTATGAAATTCACATCACTTCCCTATGTCCTTATTTGGATTTTTGGTGTTTTTTCTGAGTTGCCGAACTTTGGCTTTGCCCCTTGTTCGGGGGCACATTTCCCTGGCTTCGGATTCACGGATCCAAAGTCTCGCTTCTTCTCCTTAAATTTATGCTCGATCTCAGCGGCACAACGATATGTCGAGCCAAGCGGGGTAATGTCGAGGAACTAGATTTCCTCATGAATGTATCGGTGCAAACATCTACAGTACTTTAGCACAAAATTTCTCTCTGAATCTTTAATACCCAACTCTGTGCGTAGGGTATGGAACAAATTCATCAGTTCGTGCACATCTTGATCCCTTTTTTGCCGCAGCGTGGTCCATTGGATGTACTTGCCCTCATAGCTCCCCAGAAGATAATATTGTTCCTTGATTCCATCACAGAACGAATTCCAAGTGGGTGTGGCCGAGAACAGAGAGGGTTCCCTCTCGTCCTTCTGCTCACAGTAGGTTTCCCACCAGTCTTTGACATGGGGCGCAGCTTTGAGGAGTGCAAAAGTAATATTTTCTCTGTCGGAGAAATCATGGACAGAGAAATACCCTTCCAAAAAATTCAACCATCTATCTACGGTGTCTATATCTATCTGGCCTTCAAATATAGGAATGTCGAAGTTGACATGTACGTTGAAAGGAGAGGTGCATCCAGAGTGATTGTTGGATGTAGATGCACCGTCGATGGGCAGTCGCTGAAGGATCTGGGCAAAGTTATCCATCATCGCGTTCCTTTGTTTCTCAAGTGCCTCCTAGATCAATAATTTGATAGAATCTTCTACTCCCTCATATTTCTTTTCTTCCGCCATGGGAGGTTGTTGGGGTTTGCGAGGTTGATTTTGAAAGGGTTCAACCAGATCGAGCGCTAACTTCGTATACCCTGACCTCATCGGGGACATGCAAAGAAAAATAGAGAAAGAGCAGACCCCTCTGATACCACTGATCCAGATTTATGCAGGAATGCAATAATATACAGAAATAAACATAAACACAAAGACGTAGTGGAAATAAGACTTCATTTCATTACTATCAAATGACAGACATATGGTTACATACATAATGGAAATAAACTAGCTAGGGCGCTGGTAGCTTATCTATGAGAAGAGATGTGGCAGCTATAGGCCTCTAAAATATGTTAAAATGAGGCTTGAAGGCCTATTTATTGTTGATAAACAATGAAAAATCCTAAACATCCAAAAACCTAACCCTAGGAGATGAAGTGCCAAAACTATGGGTCCCGTTTGGGTAAATTGGTACATCAACTTCCCGGGGATGTAACTTTGGCATATGATCTCTGTTTGACACGATCAATACCTCATTAGAAAGATCTATATGAGGACTAGAAACATTGTTTAGGGCCTCTAAACAGCTCCGTAAGTTCAAGACTCGAAAAACTACTAAAATAAGTAAATTGTGTTCAAACTTAAAAACTGAATGAACCAATGGTAGGGGTCCAAATGGAAAAGGTGGGTGCCTCCAACATCCACCTGGATCATCAATGCCACTTCCATTACTCACAGAATCCATTTTCCTTGCTATTATCCCCTACACCAGAGTAATCTGATTATTGATCTGCTTCAACCAACAACTATAATAAGCACGCGATTCTTTCCAACATTACTTCCCATCTTGTGAAACATAAATTCATTTCATTTCTGAAACATAGCCAAGTCACCTTCCTCCCTCTCCATCACCGCCAAATTCCTCTTGACTTGAACCATGATGGTACTAATATTGTACTCACTTGAGCTCTTATTTATTAACCAAGGGTAGAGTGGCCACTTGTCTAGAATCATGGCCACCTTTCTCCTGCACGCCCACTTGTGATTTAATGTCCAACTAATTTTTCCCTCTCCCGAGGATCTCCATCGTATCCTTGAAATGCTATCATAATTAATTACCTACATTTTATTGTTAATTCTCTTGCTCCAACTATGATCCAAAAGGATTACATTTAATGAATTATTTAAGGGACATGACATATATCACTATAATGGCTTATAAGCAAGGATCCTTGCTCTAATTCCGCTCCAATATTGGTTTGGACATCTGCCAATTGATTATTAGCTGTTTTAACATGTAAGATTTTGAATTCTTCTATTTTTATAGGAATATACACTATCCTTATGTATAATGGAGAGGTTTAAGAATCAATAAGGTCTTCATTTATGGAAAGGTCCATACATTTTTGGATAACTGCCATTGAATCACCAACAATGATCGATTTCCTGATGCCTTTAGAGATGTTGATCTTCAAGCCTTGCTAGAGAGAGAGCGCTTCAACTTGATTTTTCGTGGCTTTCCCAAGACCCCAAGTGAAATTTATTTCAGATCTTTCTTCGAGTTTTAAAAACACCCCTCCCACTCCAGCCTCCTCGTTCTTTTCTTGAATTTTTTTTGACAAATACAAATTCAATATTATTAGAATTAGAAATATATATATAATCTCATTATGTATAATGTTTAATATGTTTAAATTGGTTCATGAGGTCTTGGATAGACGATGACCAGGTGCTCTGTTAAGGCACTCCTTTATGTGAAATCACTGATTCAATTCCTCGCCCCAATAGGGGTGAGATATTGGACATGATGATGAAGATGTAGTCCTGCCAAGCTTACAAAGAAAAATATTCTTAAAGTGAATTAATATAAATAATAATGACAAAAGACATTTACAATTTACTAATGTTATACGTTGAATGACATTAGAGTCATTGCTACAATATCAAGAGAGAATTTGGCTAAGTATAAGAATGTGTGGGACCAAATAAGGTAGTCTTTTTCAAATAAAATAAAAATAAAAATAACAATATAATTGTTTGGTGTAAATGAAAGTAATATTAAACAAGAGTTTTGAGTAATGGAAGTTGAATTTAGAATATCTTATTATGGACAAGGATTAGTGGGTTATTGTAATTGGAATATACCATGTTTAAGGAAAAATAAGACTTGGAAAAATTAGATAGAAAGGCACAAAGTACAATTTGGCTATGCCTTCAAGATTTAATGTTGTTGAATCTTTTAAGAGAAGCCAACACTAAGGAGATATAAGAGAATTTATGGCCTTTGTGTTAGTCAAAGTCCTTGGAAAACAAACTTTTATTTGAAAGAAATTCTACCTCTTAAGGTTGAATGATAATGACTCTATGACACAACACCTTAATACATTTAGCATCACAGTGAGTGAATTAACCTCTATTCTGTTGGAAATACTGGTGGGGGGGTGGGTGAATCAATATTTCTTTCAATTAGAGCATTAGTTAATCTTAAATTATTATCAGTGTTTGTACAATGATAGTAGCAAACAAGAGGAACACAAATGTGCACAGTTTTTAAGGTGGAAACCCACTCCGGGACAAAAACCACCTAATTCTTTTCTAATAATTCTTTAATATTCAACTCCAATTGAAAATGAAGCTCCAACTTCCTAGAATCTAGAAAAGCATTCTTCTCCAGCTCCCACTGGATGGACGCTCCAATGCCCGAGATTCTTCAGTAGTCAACTGAACGGATGCCCCAACACCCAATGAGCTACAACTCACCTAGCACCACCCTACCACCCTATAAAAGAATAAAAGAAGAATGGACTCCCGTACCAGGGAAAATGGTCCACTTTACAATGATATAGAATGATGTAGAAGAAGAAGATATACTAGACCATAACCCCAAATTTGACATAACCACCTAATGATAATCCTAGACCTCCCAACACTGCCTCTTCAACCCTTGGCATATAGACACTAGTACAATTTGTACAATAATGTATTTACAATGAATAAGTACAATGATACCTTTATAATGATTGTATGCAGTGCTGCCCACTTGAAGAATTCATATGATGAACTTCTTGCTCTTGTTATGCACCTTGGTTGCTGCTCTTGTTATGCTACCCTCTGCTACACCTTGCTTTGCTTTGCTACCATAGAAAGTCTGGTCCTTTGCAACCCTTGACAACATATGATCTAGCTTTTTCTTGCCTTCTAGGAGCTCAATATTGAATCTGGTGTATCTCTGCTATTTCAGATCCTAAATATCTGATTTTCAGTCCTGTAGTAGTCCTCTAAGTTGTATTTCCAATGCCATAGGTCTGACTTAATTTGGATTCTTCAAGAGAGAGTTATACCCAATCTCTCACAATGCCCTAATTATGGATTGTTTCAATAGAGCGCACTTGTACGGCGTGCCACATGTCACTGTTTATTCATTTGGCTCTAAAATTGATAGAGAAAAAATCACAGACTATGAAATATCCGCCACTTTTTACGGAATTCCAATCCGATACTCAGAGAGAGAGTTATGATGATTTTACCAAGGTCACTTCTTTGAGATGAATTTCAGGAGTCTGCAAAAACCCTGACTTCCACAAATCATATCTCCAAAAATATTGTGCACCTTGATCTGAAATGTTTACAGAAACTTCCTCAGGATTTCTTCTTTGCCTCATAAAAATTTCAGCTTATGAACCTTCGTATAAAAACATTTAGAGCGAAAATTCCATGATGACCTGTTTCAGATAGAAAAATCCCTTGCCTAAGGAGGAAATGAATATCACAATTTATATGAATGCTTAAGTTGAGAGGGGCTTCAACAAGTGAACGTGGGAGGGATTTTAGGAGCTTAAAAAATATTAATTATGACTTTTCAATGACCCATGCCCCAACCCCATGGGGTTTTAGCCCACTAATTGGGCGTACAAACTTCAAACATGAATATCTCTCAAACCGTGAAGAATTACATGGCATGCCATATATCAAAGGAAACATCTCGACAAGTAGAAACCATCAAAAGAATTATTGACCCATAATATATTAATTTGGTAGGTCAAAATTCCCATGCAATATTGGGTTAGCCCCTGGTGTTGCTTGGGTTGACATCAATGACAACTGCTGATCAACAATCTCCCCCTTTGCCATTGATGGCAACACAAGTACTGCCCCTGCGATCATGACACCTCTTCCTACAAAATTCTCTCCCACTTTGACATCAATGGCAAAGGGTAACTCCCCCTAAAACACAACCATCCTGTGGACCTGTACACACTCCCACTCCCCCTTTTATATTCTGAAAAACGGAAAATCTAATGAGAACTTGGGAGAATCCCAAGCTTTTGGCGAAGATATTCCAATGCTGGCGAATATTTAATATGTGATTCTTTTGGTGCTGCTTGGAATCTTGCTACTTGTCCAACTGCTTGCATAACATCTGGTTGGGAGGCTTTTACATATAGAAGACGACTAATCATAGATCTGTACAACCTTTGATCCACATCCTTAGATGAGTCGTCTATGCTCAATTTGCAACCTGTTACCATTGGAGTAAGGATGGGTTTGCAATCTTCCATTTTAAATTTCTTGAGCATTTCCTTGATGTACTTAGCTTGACATATAAATATTCCTTTCTCTTGCTGAGATATTTGAAGCCCTAAGAAGTATGTCAGCTCACCAATTAAAGACATCTCGAAATCACTTTGCACCTTTGTAGCAAACTTATTACTTAGTCGATCATCATTGCTACCAATTATTGTATCATCCTCTTTAGCTATTAGACATGAATTAGTTGCTTCATCCAGAGCATATATGTCATTTGGAGCTCAACTTGCTATAGCCACAATTTCACCATACACGCCTTTCCTGATTTCACATTTTGTGGATTTGAATAGTATTGTGTGTCCTTGATCACACATTTGTCCAACACTGAGCAGATTGTGATTCATGTTTTCAACCAATAGAACATTATTGGCTAGAGAATATTTGCTTCCGAGAATGAGAGTACCTGATCCTATAACATTTGAAGATCCATCATTTCCAAAGGACACGGTTCCATCCTTCTTCTCTTTTAGAGATACAAATTTATTTCTATCTCCAGTCATATGTGTTGAGCAACCGCTATCAACATACTACACATATTTGTTCTTTTGAGCCTTGAGAGCGAGAGTACAATTATCATTCTTCTTATTCTTCCATGTTCGTTCATTCTGTGGCTTCGAAGATTCTTCTGGAGGATTTTCAAGTCTACAGTCTTTGGCTATGTGTCCAAAGTTTCGACATTTGTAACATTCAATATTATTTCTTAAATGTTTAAATCTATTGATGTTTTGTTGAGCCCTAGGAGGTTCATATTTGATAGATCTCCTGGAATTGTATTCGTTCCTAGGGTACGTGTGACATTCTACAGCTTTATGACCAAATTTTCCACATGAATAACAGTAGCCATAAAAAATATGTTGGTACCTGGATGGAAATTTTCGTCGAGGAATTGTCTTCCAAGGTTGTTCTTGAAAATATTGTCCAATGAAGTCTACATGCATGTCATATCTCATAGGTTCATTATATTCTGTTGTATAAGGTCCTGCTTCTTCTTCTTTGTAACCGATGTCAGTCTTGTCATTGTAAGATCGTTGATTGTTGATGAGTTCTTCCAATGCCCTTGAGCTGTTGGCATAGTTTTGGATAGTTTTTCCTTTCTTCACTTCCTCACGCAACGAGACTACTTCGGCTTCTAATTCTTCCCTTTCTTGGTTGCTTTCTTCCAACTTCTTTGTAAGTGACTCTTCAATGCATTTGTGTTCTTCAACTTCAATTTTGAGACCTTGAAATTGTTCTTCAAGAGTTTTGGAATGAATCTTCTCCGCATTGAGATCCTTTATAAGCTTGATTGCTTCCTCATAAAATTCGTCTATGGTCCATCCTTCTTCTTCATTGTTTGATACCTCTTGCTTATTGTGCTTGGCCATAAACAATACTCTCTCATTGGCTTCTTCTTCACTATCATTGTTGTCTAGTCAACTTAGTGTTCCTAAATTGATGTCATAAATTGTCAACCAGGGCTAGTAAACTGTTGAAGTGAAGTGCACTATATGTGCCTAGGTATCTTCTTCCTACTTCGTTGTGTTTAGTGTTTTTCTAGTGTTTTTGGTTTTGTGTTTTTATGCTAAGAGGAAAATAACTAAATTGTTAGCAAAGAGAAGTTACTGATCACACTAAAACAAAACAAAATCTACTCTAAACTATGAATGGAATCTAAGAACAGAAAATGATAATCCATAGATTGTAAAGCTAATAAGAAAAGTAACTCATAACATTAAACTCAGTCCAATTCATTTCATTAGAGGTATGTTGGAACAACTTGAGAAAATGATAAGTTTGATGTAATGAGGTTCTTCTTTAGTAAACAACAACTGAAAATATCACAGAGAAAATCTCATCCATTGTTAAAAATTTGTTGGAACATTTTGAGAAAAGATTATCTGCAACATAGTAAGGAAACCTAAGCTAAAATAACTTATGAAATTAGAATTAACTCATTCTACAATTCAAAATTTTACTATTAAGCCTCATTCAAGGGTTAGTGATCTCTTGGAATAGCTTTTGAAGAAAAAGGTTGTTTGTAAAATTATGAGAAACTGCAGAACAATCAAGAACTCAAAATGATATAACTAATTCTTGTCCATGTGATAATGATGTGTTAGAAGAAGTAAGAACAAGAGCAGCTTATAAAATAATGAGGGTCTTTTTTCAAGTCTAATTAACAGGACTAGAATGCAATTAACTAATAAAACTGAAATACAATGAACTGAACTGAACTAAAATGCAATCAACTCAGGAGTACTATAACTATATCTCATTCACGCATTAGTGATATATTGGAAAAACTCATGAGAACAATATTAACTGCAATACTCAATACAAGTAAATGACATAAGCATGATGAAAGAGAATAAACTCAGGAACTGCCTAATTAAGAACAAAACAGAGCTAAAGGTCACTTATCTAGAAAATATGCACAAAGCCTTTCAGACAGTAGGAGCCCTCTACCACCAGATTGGCACACGAATCCTTAACTCCTCAAATTTGCTTCAGATCATGCATCAAAGTTGTACTTCTTTCATTAAGGGAAAAACGCTCAGAAAAACAGAGTATCACAGTCTTTGAGAAATAACAACAAAACATCAACTAACTAACTGTTTCTCGGTTCACCAAGTTATTCTTATAAGCAAATACATAACTGTCATTGAGGAGAAATAGGCATAGGTGTCTTTTACAATCAAAATCAAACTAGGACTCCTGTTGAGGACTCGTATTTTGCTAAAGACACCTGCAGAGTCCTTATCCTTGTAGAAGTCTATTTCTTAGTTTTGGCTTCCTCCACTTGCATAACCACTTGCAGATTTTTGCTCAACCTTCGTAGAGGGCAAGGAATGATGTAGGAGAGTTTTGGAATTTAACCATCTGTGTTTTTCCCTCAAGTGACACCTGTAACCTATGTGAACATAAATATGGTTGCGGAATATGCGACTAGCTACAGAATGGCTGCATTCTGTAGCTAAGTCTAATAAAAAATCACTATGACAACAAAACCACAAAAGTATAGTAAGTCAGTCATTGCATGCATTCTTAAAGTAATTTTAATCATTCCTATTGATCTTTTAAGTCTATAGTTGCTAAAGGACAAATGGAATGAAGTGAAATTTGGTGAAAGGAAAGGACATCTTTAGGGCTCAACAATTGTCTTCATCGGATGATGAGCTATCGTCTTTGGAGAGAAAGTTCCTTTTGGATCCTTGCTTGTTGAATTTCTTAAAGCCTTTCTTTCTTTTTGAGTTGCCATTACTTTTGTTTGAACATTTTGCTGCAAAATGCCCAACCTCATTACAGCTGAAACATATCAATGGAAGTTTACCTTTGAATTGTCCCTTACCAATTTGTAGTTTTCTCATGAAGTAAGCATATTCTTCATCTGAAAGACCTTCTTCATCATCTCCCTTTTCTTCACACTTTCAGGTGCATGTCTTTTCAATTGAAGGTTGTTTATCCTTATTGGTTTTCTTAGATGCAATGAACGCAGTTTCTAGATGTGAAGTACCCTCTTCTTCATCAAGTCTCATTTCATATGCTATGAGAACTCCATGTAATTCCTCTTTGCTGAGTTTGTCCAGATTTGCACTGTATTCTAAGATCGATACCTTTGGGTTGAATCTCCCTGGTAATGTTCTAAGAATCTTCTGTATAATAGTCTTCTCGTCAACTGGCTCTCCCAATCCTTCCAGAGTATTGGTTATTTCATCAATGTATTGGAAGTATGCAGCAATGTTGCAATCTTCTTTCATTCTGAGTTGATCAAATTTTGCTCTATAGATTTGAAGCTTTGCTTCTTTGACATTTGAGTCACCTGCATATATATTCTCAAGCTTGTCCCATACATTTTTGGCGATTTTACAACCCAACACCTTATGATAAGCAGATTCAATAAGTCCACTGATAATAATATTCTTTGCTTTTGCATCATTTACCAAATTCTTCTTACCTTGTTAATCCACGGTTGATGTAAATCCATTTTGAACAGTGTCCCATACTTCGTAACCTTGCGCCAAGAGATAGACCTCCATTCTTCCTTTCCAAAGTGCATAATTATTTTCATTGAATATAGGTACACCATTCTTGGTATGCTCCATGACCTCCTTCTAGCTGTTAAATTGCTATTGAAGGAACCAAGCTCTGATACCAATTGTTGGAAATACTGGGAGGGGGGGGGGGGGGGTGAATCAATATTTCTTTCAATTAGAGCATTAGTTAATCTTCAATTATTATCAGTGTTTGTACAATGATGGCAGCAAACAAGAGGAACACAAATGCGCACAGTTTTTAAGGTGGAAACCCACTGCGGGACAAAAACCACCTAATGCTTTTCTAATAATTCTTTAATATTCAACTCCAATTGAAAATGAAGCTCCAACTTCCTAGAATCTAGAAAAGCATTCTTCTCCAACTCCCACTGGATGGACGCTCCAACGCTCGAGATTCTTCAGTAGTCAACTAAATGGATGCCCCAACACCCAATGAGCTACAACTCACCCTAGCACCACCCTACCACCCTACAGAAGAATAAAAGAAGAATGGACTCCCGTACCAGGGAAAATGGTCCACTTTACAATGATATAGAATGATGTAGAAGAAGAAGATATACTAGACCATAACCCCAACTTTGACACAACCACCTAATGATGATCCTAGACCTCTCAACACTGCCTCTTCAACCCTTGGCAGATAGACACTAGTACAATTTGTACAATAATGTATTTACAATGACTAAGTACAATGATACCTTTGTAATGATTGTATGCAGTGCTGCCCACTTGAAGACTTCATATGATGAACTTATTGCTCTTGTTATGCACCTTGGTTGCTGCTCTTGTCATGCTACCCTCTGCTACACCTTGCTTTGCTTTGCTACCATAGAAAGTCTGGTCCTTTGCAACCCTTGACAACATATGATCTAGCTTTTTCTTGCCTTCTAGGAGCTCGATATTGAATCTGGTGTATCTCTGCTATTTCAGATCCTCAATATCTGATTTTTGGTCTTGTAGTAGTCCTCTGAGTCTTCTTTCCAATGCCATAGGTCTGACCCAATTTGGATTCTTCAAGAGAGAGTTATACCCAATCTCTCACAATGCCCTAATTATGGACTGTTTCAGTAGAGCACACTTGTACGGCGTGCCACGTGTCACTGTTTCTTCATTTGGCTCTAAAATTGATAGAGCGAAAATTACAGACTATGAAATATCCACCATTTTTTACGGAATTCCAATCCGATACTCAAAGAGAGAGTTATGGCGATTTTACCAAGGTCACTTGTTTGAGATCAATTTCAGGAGCCTGCAAAAACCCTGACTTCCACAAATCATATCTCCAAAAATATTGTGCACCTTGATCTGAATTGTTTACAGAAAATTCCTTAGGATTTCTTCTTCGCCTCATAAAAATTTCAGCTTCTAACCCTTCGTATAAAAACATTTAGAGTGAAAATTCCATGATGACCTGTTTCGGATAGCGAAATCCCTTGCCTAAGGAGGAAATGAAGATCACAATTTATATGAATGCTTAAGTTGAGAGGGGCTTCAACAAGTGAACACAGGAGGGACTTTAGGAGCTTAAAAAATATTAATTATGACTTTTCAATGACCCATGCCCCAAACCCATGGGGTTTGAGCCCACTAACTGGGCGTACAAACTTCAAACATGAATATCTCTCAAACCGTGAAGAATTACATGGCATGCCATATATCAACGAAAACATCTCGACAAGTAGAAACCATAAAAAGCATTATTGACGCAAAATATATTAATTTGGCAGGTCAAAATTCCCATGCAATATTGGGTTAGCCCCTGGTGCTACTTGGGTTGACATCAATGACAACCACTGATCAACATATTCATAGTAAGATGTTTGAAGAACATAAGTGTAATACTCTATGTTGTTTTTTTTCAAAGTCATGACATAACCTAGTTGTAGCCACTAAAATACTGACTCAATCTACATTAATATTTGAGAATGTAAATGCATCTTTTTAATTGAAGAAAATAAATTGATAGGAAGTTGGATAGGAAGGCACATAGTACGATATGGTTGTGCCTTCCAGTTTCAATGTTGCTGAATTTGTAACAAAGAAAGTTCGTATTAATGCAGTAATATTCATAACATTTGGAACATGAAGACATCCATTGAAGATAAGAAACATAAATACTGAATAATGTATAAAATAAATGATGTGAGATATGATGATTACAAATGAGGGCCTGCTTATATACCTAGGTAGGTGCCCCTTCATGAACGGCCATGTCCATAGAGACATGCCTCTTAAATTTACGAATTATTGTTTACTTTAATCATTATTTATGATTATGATTACTAATATAGTTTATATTATTCACATATATTTTTATTCATAGCATTGTCTTCCTCTTTAAAAATATTCGTCCTCAAAGCTTTTTGCTAATAAAACATGTTATTTGTTTTTGTCTCGTATTCTATTTGTATTTTTCAGAGTTCATTGAGTTGTCATATTTTTCGATACAAGATGATAAGATGCTTTGAGTGATAAAGAAAATTATCGAACTTAGAAGGGATCTAACCATCCTAAATCATTTTTTTGTGGAAATTTACAACTATTTGATAGCCAAGATAAATTTTTATTATAAATTTTGATCGTGCAGACTTCAATATTCTTTGGAACATAAGTTTGTCGTTTCTTTTCTAAGTGATACAAGCAGATCAATTGAAATGCATGCTCTTGTGATTTAGGTGTAGATAAGGAGTTCTTGTGATCTAATTTACCAATATCTTGTTTGTGTCAATTTCTTGATTTACTTAGGTTATATGATTTCCTTTAGGTACAGAAGTCACTTGGTTAATCATTGAATCTTCACTTGAAATCTTTGTCATTTGAACTGCAACATCTAAATATTTTTTTACTTCCACCATTTTGTTATCATGTTGAGTTGTGGTATTGAATGGACCAATATTCATTCATTTTTCTTCAACTTCGATTGTTATGTTTGAAGACTTCGATGTTTTTTTTCATGATAAGTTCTTCTAATTTGTTTTTCAATGATTTCTTATAATTTTTAAGTTTCTTTTGGACTTTAGAATATGGTTTCAATGTAATATCATGTAGCGTTATTTTCTTCTTCTTGTAAGAAAATGTCAAAAAAATTTATTTGTATTTAAAATGGATGACCCTAGTGACTCCTTCGATGGTGAACCAAAAATTATGTCACGTCAATAGCACCAAAGGGATTTAACAATTAATTGTGATATAAATGTATAGTCCCCAATGTTTAGTTGCAAATCAATTATATCATATTGTTGTGTTCTAGAGGTCTAATTCTTCGATTATATTTGACTCAGAAATCACCAATTGGTTAACGATTTTAGGGTTTATATAATTTTTGTCTTCAACGGGTGAGATAAAAATAGTGACAACTTTTCCTGCAAGAGTTCCTTTAGTTTTAAATAGCACTGAAGCATAGATATATGAAGTTTTTGGAAATCTTCCTTTATTCTGAATAATACTTTTGTCGAATCATACTTAAATGTGAACTTAGGTTTTAAAATATACCCCTTTTTAATATCAATAACTTCCTTCACACTTATAAAATACTCACTTAAGACTTTTAATTGAATCCTGTATAATTTCCTTTATTCCTATTTGACCTTTTACAATCCTTTTAATAATTTACTTTGTGAAAATATCTTGTGGTGGTTTTTCGGTGGAACAAGGTGGCGTAAGAGCGGTTACATATGGCTGTTGCGGAAGATGTGCGGCACTGGTTTGTCGTGGTGATGGTGGGGTTCAACCAAATTTGAATTCGGGTCCAATAGGAGTGGAGAGGTTTTCCACTATTGGCAGTTGTGTGATTACTGTTTTTTTAGTTGTTTATTTTAGTTTAGTTTTTATATTTATACATTTTTTTTTATTTTTTATCATTGATTATATATATATATATATATATTTTGACTTTTTTCTTGATTAATTTTTTTAAACTCTTTTTCTTTCTTTTTAAAATTATATACTTTTTTTTTAATATATATATATATATATATATATATATATATATATATGGCCAAAGGTTTGATGGCAGAATGGAGAACTTCCCAACAAAATTTTTGTGGCTTAAAGACCCAATTGCAACAACAATTAACTTGACGAATAATTGATGGCCAAAGGCTAGATGAGACTGACTTTATGTAGCAGTTGAGTGGCGAGATGGTCAAACAACTCTAATACTAATGTAATGAATAAAGTTCATACTTATGCTTTAATATTTAGAACACTTGGAACACGAAGACATTCGTTGAGGATAAGAAACATATATATTGAATAATGTATAAAAGGATTGATGTGAGATATAAAGATAAAAAATGAGGGACCACTTATATACCTAGGCATGTGCCCTTTCATGAACAATCATGTCCTTAGAGACATGCCTATTCAATTAACTAATTATTGTTTAATTTCATCATTTTCTATGATTATCGTTATTTATATAATTTATATTTTTCACATATATTTTTATTCATAATAGAATTTTTTAAGAGAGGTCAATGGTAAGGAGCTATGAGAGAATTTGTGGGCTCTGTATTAGTCAAAGTCCCTAGAAAACAAAATTTTTATTCCGAAGAAATTGGATCTCCTTAGGTTGAATGATAATGACTCTATGGTATAACACCTTAATACTTTTAACATCACATTTAAACTAGTTAGCCTCTATTGATAATCTGATGTTTGAAGAATTTTTGTTCAAGTACCCCTTTCCAAGTTGGTCCGACCCACAGGAAGTTTGACTAGGGAAAACCCTAGTGGAGCTCTGCACCAGGTTGACCTCCATGACCTAGGGTTTGAGGGTTTTGGCATTGGATACCCCAGGCAGACCTCCACTCCCAGACTGTAAGGTTGTGACCCCTCTCCTGGAAATCTTAAGGCTCACCTATGACCGACTCCAGTGGGGGGATAGCTGGTCCCCCCATTACAGGCCAGCCTCCCACAAGGGCGGTGGTAGGGGCTAATATTGTCAATCAACACAAATTTGGCTTGTCTCAAGAAACTACAGGGGCGACTACCACAACGCAATTGACAAATACACCAATAGTAGAAGAATCGAATACAAAGTCAGCAACATGCATACCAAATAGCTCCAAGAAAACAATGATTGAACTCCCAACGCATCACATCAATGGAAGAATGCAGTTCATGAAGGATCATGCACTGATAGGCAAGCTCATGGGCTTCTGGCCCACATAAAAGTGTTGAGAGGATGGATAGCTTCGAAATGGAAACCCAAAGGCCACATTTACCTACAACTGTGCGCTAAAGGCTTCTTCAACGTGCTCTTCACTTGCACTAAAGACAAAGATAGAATCATGGAAGGAGGCCTTTTTTTATTCAACATTGCAGGTTTATACATCAGACCCTGGACGGAAAGATTCAACCTTGAAAAATGGGATATTACTTGGGCTCCCGTCTGAATTCGACCCTACTCCCTCCCCCAGGATTACTAGGATGGGATGACCCTCAGAGACATCGGCAATGCCCTAGGGGATTTTGTCAAGATCGCAAAGGAGACCAAGATCAACCGCTATGCAACATATGCCTGCATATGCATCTACATGAACTTGGCAGAATCACTACTAGGCGAGGTAAGTCTGTTGCATGAAGATTTTGAATGGACACAAACTGTAGATTATGAGCACATTCCTTTTAGATGCAGGAAGTGTCACCAACACGAGCATCTCTTTAGAGACTATCCCCTAAACAAGAAATATATGGCTAACAAGGAACCCAACAATCAGGAAACAGAAGGATTAATGAAGGTAGAAAGCAAAAAAAGGCACAGCAAGAGAGCTACCCCTCAACAGAATAAAAAAGGACCTGTGACTAGCAACAACTTCGCATCCTTAAATAAGCTAAATGAAAATGAAAATGAACTAGTCATCGAAGTAGGGCATACTTCACGGAGCAGGCCCAGTCCTCAAAGCCTCAACAGGAAAAGGTCCCCCTTGAGACCTTCCTAAAATCTCCAACTGTAATCTAAGCAGAGGATAACAATGCATTAAAAGGCAAAGAAAAAATCACGACATCGATCCTAGAAGCCATGGAGGAAGAACCAGAAAGAATTGATCTGGAAGGCCTGGATCTTATAGGGTTAGAGGATGCCTGCAATAAGAAAGACTTCAAATCTATCCCGGAGGAACAAGTCCAAAAGATGGAAAAAATCCTAACCAGAGCACAATGGCTCCCCTCTCTGGGTATCTAGTGGGGCACGCCCATTAACACCAAATACTTTACGAAAGAGTCCCGCAAAAGGGGAAGGAAAACAACTCTGCAAAGAACTATAGAAACAGGGAAAGAAATGATGGATTCAGGGAAATTCCCCAAGCTGACAAGATTCTTCGCCTATACCACCAATCCTATCCCATGAAGATCATCTCCTAGAACATAAGAGGGCTCAACAGCCCCACGAAGCACAAGACAATAAAGAAAAGGAATATTGAGGAACACCTTGCAATATTCTACATGCAAGAAACCAAATGTTCCAGCTCCACTCTGGATACAATCTTCAAATTTTTTTGGAAAGGTAGCAATACAATAGCGGTTGATGCCAACGGAGCGTTTGGAGGCCTGGAAATCATCTCAAACCCCCAAATCATCTCCTTAGAGAAATTTCACGCTAACATACACTTCATCCAGACCAACTTTCACCTAATTGGCATAGATATCCATGATCTGCTCACAAATGTCTACTTCCCACAAAACACCCAACAAAAATTGGATCTCCTAGACAACCTAGTGGAACTCAATAAACAATGAGCCTTTCCACTCTGGATCCTGGGAGGAGAGTTCAATATGATACCCAATATTCAGGAAAAGAAAGGAGGAAGGATGCATCTGGATTCAAACAATGATGGATTCAATAAATTTATTCATGGTAACCACCTCATCGATCTACAAACCTCCAATGGAATCTTCACATGGAACAACAAAAGAGGAGGTTCCCATCAGATAGCCTCAAGACTATACATATTCATCATCACAGAAGACTTCATTCGGTTAGGGGGTGACATATCTACTACTATTATCCCTGTGGCAGGCTCTGACCACTGCCAAATACAAATTCAATGGTTACTACCAGGTAAGCATGCTCCTAAACCTTTTCGCTTTGAACACTGCTGGTTCCGGCACTTGGGGTTCAAGGATATGGTTTCAAAATGGTTGACCTCCTTAGCACCCCCGTAAGGCATTAATATACTCTAGTTCCAGACAAAACTGAAACTTCTCAAAGGCAAATTGAAAGTTTGGAACAAAACAACCGTTGGAAATATCTTCACAGAATAGAAAGAACTGGAGGAAAAAATGAAGAAGTTGCAACAGAATATTATCTAGGAAGGACGCTCAGTCGAGTCAGAAAGTCAGGATAAGACCTTAACTACTTAGATGGAAGAAAGACGAAACCAGGAAAAATCTCTATGGAGACAAAAATTAAGAATCTGTTGGCTCAAAGAGGGAGAAAGAAACGCTAAATTCTTTCATCCTTCCACCATTCAGCACAAGATGCATAACAAAATTACATTCTCAATAATAAAACTGGGGAAAGGCTGGAAATTCAAGAGGTCATCACTGAGGAACTGCGCAATCACTTCAAGAACGTTTTGCAGGAACCTAATCATCAGAGGCATGAGGCCATTAGAGAAACCACTCAACACATTCCCAAGCTGATAACGGATGAACACAACAGGATGTTTCTCGCGGCTACCACTCTGGCTAAGGTGGAACAAGCAGTCTTCCAACTGAAGGCAGGGAAAGCTCCAGGTCCTGATGGATTTACCACCAACTTATTCTATTTTTTTCTGGGAGACCATTCAAAACGAAGTCTCGGACGTAGTGGAGGAATTGCGAACTACCCACTGGCTTCTACCAGCGCTAAATGCTACCTTCATCACTTTGGTTCCAAAAGAAGACAATGCAGCCTCACCAAGTAAGTACAGGCACATAGCTTTGTGCAATGTCATTTACAAAATTATCTCCAAATTTATTGCTAATAAGCTGAAGGAGCTCCTTCTCATAATTATCTCCTCGGATAAAACAAGTTACGTGGAAGGCATGCAAATTCTTTATGGCATCATCTTAACCCATGAAGTCATTCACTCTCTCAAAACCTCCAAAAATCCTGGCATGCTTCTAAAAATCGACATATCCAAATATTTTGATAAACTCAGCTGGGAATACATTAAAAAAGTTCTTTTAGCCTTTGGCTTTAGCCACACTTGGGTACGCTGGATCATGAGTCTCATCACCTCCCCTTTTCTTTCCATTTTGGTTAATGGTATCCCCTCTACCACCTTTAACCCCTCGAGAGGCATCAAACAAGCGGATACCCTTTCTCCCTTCATCTTCATCATTGTGGCTGAAGGATTGGGTCGCCTTATCAAAAGCTCTATCCAGTTAGGTGCCCTGCTTGGTTTACCCCTCCACAACTTTCCCCCCTCCTCCCACCAACAATATGATTATGGGTTACCCCTCGGTCCAAGAAGCTCACTCCCTCAAATCCATTATCGACTCCTTCTCTAAAGCCTTCGGCACATAGGTCAACCCTGAAAACTTGCAGATGTTTTTCTTTCATACCTCTGCTCTCACTTAGCGCAACATTTCCCACATCCTTGGATTCTCCATTGCTTCTCAGCCTTCCAAATACCTAGGAGCTCCTTTGACTAACTCTGCCATCAATCACTCCGTCTGGCGAGCTCTGCTGGACAAAATGGAAACTCGGTTATCCAACTAGACCCATCACTCCCTCAATATTGCTATTTTCCTAGTCCTCATTAAATTTGTCTTGCAATCTCTCCCCATATACCTCTTCTCAGCCTGGAATCCCCCAAATGGGTCCTCAAGGCCATGTGAAACTTGCAAAGATCTTTCTTATGGGGCAGCACCAAAGAAAAAAACAAATGGGCCTTAGTCAACTCGAAGGATGTTTGTACCCCTAAAAGTCAGGGGGGATTAGGATTGTGTGATCCCGAGCACAGTAATAACATAATGGGAGCTAGCATCTGGTGGAAATGGGTCTCTAACCACAACACTCCATGGGCCAACCTATGGACAGCCAAGTATGCGCACTAGTGGCATAAGGAGGACCTCATCCGGTACAACTTAGAATTTGGGGGATCCCAAATCTAGAAAGCAGCAAGTAGCAAAAAAAGGATGATACAAAGTCAGGGAAAATTTTAGGGGCGAATTTTAGCCCAAGGGCGAATTTTAAGGGGTTTTAAATTTTGATAGGGCGATTTTTTTATATAAAACCCATTTTCTATAGTTTTATAAAGTTAGCCCTATAATTATTTTAAAAATAATTAATTATTAAGTGTTAGCCCAACAAAATAAATGCACATAAAACTGAAACCATGGAATTCGCCTCTTGATTTTCTAGTTTGGAGCAGATTTCAATGGCATTCGCCTGGATTTACTAGGTCGGAGCGAGGGGTTGGAGTGATTCACCCTATTTTTACTGGTCGGGGCTTGGAAGTTGGAGGTGCAACAAAGATTTCGCCAGAATTTACTGGGTTGGGGGAGGGATTGAAGTGATTCGCCCCCATTTAAATAGGTTGGGGCTTGGAAGGGGCTTGGAAGTTAACTGTTGGAGGTGCAAACTTACCAGATTGACTGTTGGAGGTGAAAACTTACAAGATCTGGTTCGGATGACTCTGCACGCATTGACCGATGATGCTGCATGCATTGACGAGGGCAAAAAGAATCAACATCTGGTTCTAGGAGACGGTAGCTGCTCGGAAAGGGATTTAGAGTACCAAGGTCCAAGATGGTCCATTTCCCCGGTGCCATGGAGCTAAACCCGTGCCGCGAGGAGGATTTTGGACAGTGGTGTTAGGTTGCAACTGTAATTATATATATTTTTATAAATCTGTTGAGTTTGAATGCTTCAAGTGTGTTGTGATTGCTTTGGCGAGTCTAACATCGCTTTTTATTATTATTTTTTAATAAATTTGTTAGTCCGAATGTGCTGGACCGCTATTGAATGCTGGTGATTGCTTCAAAGTTCAGCAAGTCTAACAGTGCAGTGAATGCGGGTGCTCTATGGTGATTTGTAAGAGGTAAGACAAATTCCAGAAGTTTACACTTGTTCAGACTTCTTTTAAGCTCGCAATAGCTATAAATCCAAACTGTTGACACTTTCCATCAAAGGTCTCCCATAGGCTTCAGCTACAGCTCTCGATTACATTGGTTTCATACTAGTTTGATTGAATACGGAAACGTATGTCATAGCTGTTACATGAAATTCTAGTTAAAATAAACTTCTCCCTCAACTTGTTGTTTTCCAAATGAAATTGAATGGTATAGCTCATGGAAGGCCATTCTGTGTTCAACTGTTTGGCTTGAATTGTACTGTTAGTAGTCTTTTTGTTCATCAGGTCATCATCTTGATATTTCTGCACCAGTGTTTGGGCTTGAATTTTACTGTTAGTAGTCTTTTACAGATAAGCTCACTCTTGACAGCCATGGATGGGGTAAATTGTATTGAATACACAGTAAAATTGGGTTACATTTCTCTAATTTCAGAGATGTTGTTGCCTCCCTATACCAGGATTCAAAATTACATTTAGAAAAATGATGGTTTTCCAAAGGTTAATATTTTTAACTAGACCATAGTTCGTAATCGTCTATTAATAACAAAGAATTTACAGAAAAATTGATATCCAAGACCCTTCAAGATGTGTCTTGCATAAAAAAAGTGGAAGAGAATCAAAGATGAATCTTTGATTGTGACTTCACTATTCAAATTTTGCGTTATGCTTTTGAAGAAATTGACAACAGAAAGGAAATGTCTTCAACGTGGGAAGATATGTTCACTTCATGGCACAAAAAATACAAACAAAATTTTATTAACAAACCAAATTCTAAAACACGCCGCATAGGGCATGCTTAAATTCATATGTCTGCAAATGTGGTTGGATAGAAATAGAATTATCATCCATCAAGAAAACAATATGTCAAAATAGCAGCAGCAAAAGTTTATGGATGTTGATGGAAACCATACAATCTAATGGAATGAAGAGGCATAGTATCCATATGCTAGAGCAGAAGGAAAAGGTTTGGATCAAATATCTATTGCTAGGATGGATGGCACATCTAAAACATAGTCTCGAGAAAACCATATTAGTGGAGGTGGAAAATTTGAATGGACGAGGACGAATCCCTAAAATGAGAGATCTCAAAAAAATACTCTTTCTCAATAAGGCCTCAAAGGGAAATCCAAAACTACCCAGTATGTGGAGGGGGGGGATGTGCTTGATCCCGGGGGGGAATAGAAGCAATTTTGGGTGGGTGGGGTGTAGGGAGGCATCAAATATTTGATTAAATAATCATCATCAGATATTCTTCTCTTAGTATGAGATACATGCCAAATTTATTTACTGAAGTGGTTCTTAACCTTGCAATAATAATCTCAAGAATCAAACGATAGGAAAAAAATTTGATTTCGTTGATTTCTACCATGTGTTAAAAAGACCAAACCAAAAGGTAGATCACTCAGCAAATATGGCATATTGCCTGGAAGAATAAAACTAGTTGCAAATGGAAGGAAAATCACTCCTCATTGTCCCTATCCCATGATCTCTTAAATATTATTTATTCAAAGTTTAATGTGAAATAAAGAAAACTGAGATCACAGTTCATATGTCAAGATAAGAAGAGGAATGTAATCTTGTGGCAGGGATGAGCATCAATATTCTTGTATACAAAAGGGTTTGACCATCAAATACTGAAGAAGATTGATGTTAACATTCCAGTTAGCTCCATAACGACAAATGTAGATTTAATTGACCTATTTCTAAATATTATGAAACTATACATAATAATCAGTGTATGTAAGGAAGTATGTCAGATCCTTGACCTTCCTTCTCTAAGGATTGGTGCCATACCTCAAGCAAGTATATTCACAGGGAAATGGTCACTCTGTATTTTAATGGATGGAAGATAAATCATAAGTCAATTGATCTATGATAAGTAAACACTGAAGAAGATTGATGTTAACATTCCAGTTAGCTCCATAACGAAAAATGTAGATTTAATTGACTTATTTCTAAATATTATGCAACTCTACCTAATAAAAAATGTATGTAAGGAAGTATGTCATATCCTTGACCTTACTTCTCTAAGGATTGGTGTCATACCTCAAGCAATTATATTCACATGGAAATGGTCACTTTGTATTTTAATGGATGGAAGATCCATTCCTTCAGCTTCAGAATGACAAGCCAATTGATCTTACAAGAGGAGACTCAGTGCTTGGAGTCTTATATGATCTTGCGAGGCACTTGGTGTAATATACACAAAAGAGGAATTTTCTCTCATCTCACTCATAAACACACAATCTAGCCTACTAAGAATAAAATGTAAATGAAATAAATATTAATCATAAATAAAGAGGATTTAATAATGTTTTAAGTCCCTTTCTTATTTGTTGGCATCTCACATGGTGAACCTCTTCGTAACTACGTCCATGACTTTCACCACTATAATATGCTTCCTAAGTGGAATCAAGAATGAAGTGAATCTGTAGCACTCTGATTTCATAACAGCATATAGAAAACTAAATATAAATTAATACGCATAGAGCTAAAAGTAATTAATGAAATCAAAGTGCTACAAGGAAATGGTCACTATGTATTTTAATGGATGGAAGATCCATTCCTTCAGCTTCAAAATGACAAGCCAATTGATCTTACAAGAGGAGACTCAGTGCTTGGTACGCATAGAGATGTTAGAAATAGTAAAATTACAAAAAAATAAACTTGCTCAACTACAAACAAATTGTGTAAGGACTCAACATTTCGTTCAACCATTAAAATACATATACTATGGGATTTTTATGAAAAAATCTCGCGCCTTAGTGCAAAGTGTTTCACAAGTGCCTAAGACAATGTAACATGGGAATACTACCATTGTCACATAATTAATCACTATGGTCACTTTGTATTTTAATGGATGGAAGATCCATTCCTCCAGCTTCAGAATGACAAGCCAATTGATCTTACAAGAGGAGACTCAGTGCTTGGTACACATAGAGATGTTAGAAACAGTAAAATTACAAAAAAATCAACTTGCTCAGCTACAAAAAAATTGTGTAAGGACTCAATGTTTCGTTCAACCATTAAAATATATATACTATGGGATTTTTATTACAAAATCTTGCGCCTTAGTGCAAAATGTTTCACAAGTGCCTAAGACAATGTAACATGGGAATATTACCACTGTCACATAATTAATCACTTCCTCTTTTTAGTGAAATATAAATCCAACACAAGGGAGGTTTCTGTAGTAGCCTTAAGGAATCCTTAGGCGAGACAAAATCAAGTCTAGGGCCTTCTATACTAACTACTTATTACTACCACCTAAACATAACATTCAAGGTAAGGAATAAAATGGTTTGTGAGGGCATTTTGTATATTTTATCATATGAACCTTATAAGACAATTTTGGGGTGTTTATCAAGTTAGCATAAGTCAAAGAGTAAACCAAAAACACTAAAAATGAAGAAAAAATTATGCTTGTTGCAAAAATTGCAATTAATATAATATATTTTAGAACACAAGTTATTATAGCAGCAAATAAACTGGCCCTTGAACTTGAATTCCAATTAAAAATAGGGCTGAAAATAAAAATTAGACTCCAAAGGTGACTCATGAGAACTCTTTTAAACCTTACATAAATAAATTAAAAAATGTCTTCAACATTGTAACTGAGTAACAGAGTAACTAAAGTATATGTATTTTGAAATTTTCCCAAGTGAAGTGTTCAATGAAAGCCATGTCCCAATAACTTGATCTCTGTGATATGAAATATAAATGAGATCTCAAGTGTAATTAATTGAATAAACTCCTTATTTACTTATGATAATAAGGATACAAAGTTTATAACTATCTAAATCCATTACATTTTTTATTATAATCCAAATTGATTATACATGTGTCTATGTGAGCAGACATGGAGACAAATATGATGTAGAAGCACCAATCTTTATATTTCAGGAATCAAGGAACATTAAAATTAGGGTTTTTATAATATATATAATTTTAATGTGTTCTTGTGAGTTGATGATGAACATATAAAGGTGTTTGAGAATCATGTTAGGTAGATCTTCATGTCACAAGGGTCCCCAAGCTTCACCAAAATCGTAAATGATGAGCTTCTCGCGGACTGTCGATGAGCTTTAGGGTTGAAAACTTGTTGCTTGCATAATATGAAAGCTGCATGAAGCATGAGGGTTAGTTACATTTGATTGGAGTAGTACAATGCAGAATTCAGGGTGGGGCAGAGAAGAGGATTTAGTGACTGAATATGCATAATTCATGGTGGGGCAGGGAAGAGGATGGGTAATTTAATATGCAAAATTCAGAGTAGTGGAGGGAAAACAGTGGAAGATTTTCATGGCAATGTTAAGATGGAATTGTATATGTCGTCATGAACAGAACCCAACTTCTATCATCGTTTTCACTTTGTTGTTTTGTTAGTTACTCTACCGCATTTATAGATTGCACATATGGGCCCTTCATTTTTCCCCAGGAATGACAAATCAATGACCTTAAAAGCATTTTGCAAAGTTGTTCATGCAGTGAATTCCATGACATTCCATACTGGGATGTTTCATGTGTGTCCAGACTCCAGAACATAAATACCATGTTTATTACAAGCACACCACTCTTTATGATTTGTATCATAACCTATACAATGCATCAGGGATATAATAATGTATCCATCTTTGGATCTTTGGAAATTTAATTCAAATTTCAAAGTATCTTCTCATAGTGAGACAGGGTATGCATTACTTGTATAGGCCTACAAAACCCTAATGGCATCTATAACACGTTCATCATCAATATGAAACATATAAGTACCTGCACCCTGTATAAGCAGAAACAAAAAAGCATATTAGGTGAAACAACTTGTATCACATCTTTTAATGCATACATATTTACAAATAAGTTGTCAAATGCAAAACATAACAATTTATTGGAGCCAAGATAAATGAGCCCCAAACCATGTAATCTAGCAGGGAAATATAATAGTATTATTTTGTTTCCTTCTTTTGTGTAATGAAATGCACATGCCAGGAAAGCCATCAGCCATTTCTCATTGTTCCAAAGATAGTACCTAAGGTAAACCAATCAGTTGCAGTTTTGGCAACCTAACCTAGCAAGGACGTCAAGTAAAAATTGTAGTATTCCTATGAAACAAATTTACACCACTCATCTGATTGCTAAGTTCAACCAAACAATGCATGTGGTGCTCATCGCAAAACCTTAAGCTGAAATTATTGGGAAAGATCCAGAAGGTATACCCAAAAATTGCAATTTTACCTTTTGGAAACACGTGAATTGTGATGTATGCTTTAAATTCCAAATATGAAAACCAAGCTCACTCAATTATAATCAAATAGCAAGAGGGGAGTATGATAATGCAAAAGAGAGCTCATCTAGATCCAACAAGAGCCATATATGGATAAACATACACCAATTTAACGTTAAATATAATTGGTCTGGCAGAGAAATGAGACAGTTGGAATTGACAGGCAGCTTATTAGGGCTTAGTTGAGTAGGAAAACAATTATAGGGTGAAAAGACTTTCAGAAAGGAGAAAAATGAATGACTTGATGACATTACTCAGTGTTTATAAAAACATATCAAATAACCACAAGTAATTATCTCGTGTGAGGATAGGAAAGGCTACAAAGGAATATATAATTGAGTTGTGAAATATAGCTTGAGTGGGACAAAAATTTGATTTGATTACATTCAGATCAAAGAGTTAATTTCAAAGTGAGGAATACTTATGTAGGCATCAATATAGCTTATGAAAGATAAGGGATAGCTTCATGAAATTTCTCTACACAACGAAAGATGACATGTCCAAAGCATCATAATGCTCCTCGAATATGTACAAGAGGCAAGAAATTCCCTAGGTAGTTGGGAGTGCACTGTCAACCATTAACAGTAAATAACATAAAAATTAAAAATGCTCTTACCACTAAAGAATTGTAAATAAAATGCTCTCTATTATCTACAATTATTTGCTTCACAATCTTGCCTGTGTATTCAATGACCTACATCATGATGAATGGGTAATTTTATAGTGATCACATTAGCAAAAACAACAATAGACTTCAACCTTAACATGATTTGCAATGAAATTTCTAATGACCAATAACTACTTCACAAAACTTACCATGTCCCCAGCTTTATGCGCTTGTTTTTAAAAAATGCCAAATCCATGAATTCCTGACTTTCCTGCAAAATATGCAAAAAGGTTTTGCATTTATGTTATTAGGTAGCATTCAATATAGATTAATACATATTTCTGCCATGAAGCATACTTAAGTTTTCTTGTTCTTGAAAAACATTTAGAGAGGCAAGTTTAAACAAAAGCATACTCATATATCATCCTATATATTCCTCATAACATTTTCATGATCTACCTCGATTGCTTGTAAACTTTTATCCTTCTAATTGTTTGTTACATGGTGATTTATGCTTATTTATATAAATATGCATGTCTTATTCACTACTAATTAGAATTATACTTCATGAAGGTGACTGTAAGAGGTATTCTTTTTCATCGTATCTTTATTGTGACAGAACTTGAAGTTTCCATCATTGAACCAAGGAGATAGTTCCTTATTAGAGATTGTATATTATTCTTTTATGATCATGGATATTGTTGTTAGGCTTGCTGTTGCATGTCATGATCATAAAAACTGTCTTCAAGGGGTATAATGCCTTTTATTAATGTCACATGAAGAATTATAACTGTAGACATCCTTCCTGTCTAGTTATGTGGTGTACATGTCTTAAGATATCGACTGCTTTCATCAAATTTATTTGTAAAGATATTCAAGAGAGACACTTGCAACTTTTCTTGGCTCATTGAATTGTATTAGTTTGATTTGTGTATACATATATACCAATATTGACATTGAAATTATACATTGAACTTATACTACAAATTGTATCTTCTAAGGTCACTATAGCTAGATGAGAAGCCTAGTGAACCTTCGCTCGCTATCCTTTATGCTTAGAAATAATCTGGGGAATATCGGTTCCTATGTTTAAATCCTTTTAATATACTTATGCTTAGGAGGTGGTCTTATGGTGACTAATGTCATTTCTTATAGTCTTAAAAATAGTATTTTCTATATATATGCCTAGAATAAAGGGTCTTTAGCACCAAATTTGATGTGACATACTACTGTAATATTAGTGAAATACTTTCTCCAAGATGACAACATGAAGGAGAGTGATGGCTCAATTTATAATTATTGTCTTTGAGTTTATTTTATGCATAAAATGGGTTTCAGTCCTCTTGAAACAACACATATCATAAGTTTATGAAACAACACATAATTCAAATATTTTGGAGTGATTCCCGAGCATGTCAAGTGTGCTCAGAACTTTGATATATAGTCTATTGAACAGTGAACTCTCTTTAAGTATATGTATCTAGGGGTACTACAAAACATTAGTCAAGGAGATTGAGGTGTAGTCCCTATGCTCCCATTGGACTTAGTTAGACTAGGTATTATAATTGTAATTAAATTTTCACTTTGTTTTTCCAATTTCATCCTATATATTTCATGGGGGCTTGGTCACATGTGATCATTACCTAAATATGTATTTTATAATTATAACCTTAGGGGACTTGGTTAAAGATGATCACTCTCCACCAATGTTGTACCTCTATAAATAGATATTCCAATGAAGAGTGTACCATAGGTGCACCCTGCAACAATCTCCTCTTTACTTGCATGCTCAGTTTCTTGGGTTTCTATCTTTCTTAGATGCAATTATTCACATTGCCAATGTGTGCCCGTACCAATATCAGGGTCTCTTTAGCGCTTTGCAATTTCAAACTCATTGGGAGTTTTCTTGCTTGGAATTCTCCTTGAGCTTCCCACTCCAAGTGGTTAGGGAAATTTCTAGGCTTGTTGATACAACCAATTCTTATATTCAGGCTATTAACAACATGCATCATATTTTTGCTCAGGTTTCCCTCGTCCTTTTTGCATATCCATTTTTATTTTTTTTTGGGCAATTTTTCATAACTATTGTTTTTATTCACAATTGGTGTAATCATTGGTCCTTTTGGCCTATTCTATGTTTTTATGATACATTCTATTGGTTTTTTTTCCATTTCACTTATTAAACCAAGGGTCCATTCTATTTATTAAACAAGTGTAAAGATACCATTCCATTGATTTACCCTGCAAAGGGTCCATTATGTTGATCAAACTCATTAGATTATTTAACACTTGAAATTTATTTTGCCCATGCTTGTTCCATGCATGTAAACTCAAATCATTGGCCCACCTAGCAATGTGGCCCACTTGGTGTATTAGTGTAAGAACACTCTTAAAAATCCTTAACTCCTCGTCAAGCTCATGAAATATTACTTGCAATGATTCCAAATTGTTTTGACAATTGTTCATCTAGGCAAATTAAAGGAATTTTCACCTATTATTAAATCATAAATCATTAGGGACTTGGATGTTGTGTATATGTGAAGTTGTTTCTAGCATATGCTTGACAAGTACCTCATAAGGAGCTTCTCCTTCATTTTTCCTTGCAAGCCATTTAGTCGCTAAAACTGTCCTTGGAGCATGGCCGTTAATTAGCCCAAGTCCTCCGTCTTCTTTATGGAGGGTGTAAATGTCACTAGTAACTGACTAGTTACCTTCCTCCTCACTTTTCTCATGGAAAATGATCGAGAATATGTTTCAAATTCTTATAACCAATTCATCAAGGGAAAGATAAGTAAAAGAATCACTAGTAACTAACTAGTTGCCTTCCTCCTCACTTTTATCATGGAAAATGAAAGAGGATATGTTTCAACTTCTTATAACCAATTCTTTACAACTTAAGGGAGAGGTGTTTTGCAAAGGATGATTAAAGTTATTGTAGTACTTTGTTGTTTTGTTTAAAGATTTCAAGTGTTCATTAGGTGATTTTGAGATATGAATTAATTTAGTGGAAATTTTTACATATTTTACATTTGAGTGATGTTCTTTTTTTATAGATGATGAATCGTGATGTTATTGTTTTGTATATAATGATTTATTTTTTCTTTTGGGCTTGGGCCTTGGCACGACATTTTAATAAAAAATTGTTGAATGGTTTTTGTGAACATTACACTTATTTTACTTTGAAAGCTACTTACAAATCGAGTAATTCTCAACTCTTGGAAACTATTGATGCAGGTTTCTAGATCGATTTGAAATTTTACTTCTGGAATATTCAGTGAGATGTCAAAAGCTAATCCTGGGAAGAAACTATCAAGGAAAATGGATGTATTATCATACTTTAAAAAGCTTCAATCCATGAATACACATTCTTTTCATGCTTCAAGCTCCTTTGAACAATATGTTACTCAGAGAGATGTTAACTCTTGCGAAAATGCATCTGATATGCATATGATGGATGAAAGAATAGGTTCCTCAAGCAATCAGGGTGAGATAAATGCAATTTCAATAGAAATTAGTGATGAAAATGCTAAATATTTTTCCTTGGAAGGTGACACAAACCATTCACGGAAAAGGAAAAAAGGCTAGTGGACCGTAGGGAGAAAATTTCAAGATGATTGGGTCTCAAGTTTTCCATTTATTGAAGAAATACCTCCTACAAATAAGGATTTACGAGAAGTTAGATGTATTGCGTGTAGTTGGAAAAGTTGTAAGGTAGTGAAATTTCAGATGAAGCTAGTGTTACACAGTAATTTGTCACCGTCCCTACCATTCCCCGTCCCGCACAATGGAGGACCCATAACGTGACCTGTGAACACTGTCATGCACTGAAAACATCATCATTGCATCCCTCTGAGTATGAGCTTCATTTCCCCTTGAGACATCTCCTTGCAAAATCCATGAAAAACAGCTCTTTCTCAATTTGAAAAGACGATGGAAAGAAGTTTGTTATCCAAGATGATACAATTGAGCACTGTATTTCACATCCTATGTAAAGGTCGTCCTATGACAAATTATCCATATAACATGAAATTTCTATCTTTTCTTCACGTGCCAAACTTTCCATCTTGTCATTGGTCCGTAACTAGTGGTTAGGAATGGGTAAGATATCTAGCTCAAGTAGAAAATGATGATTTGAAACAGGAGATTGCAAATGCTAGGGTTTTGGCATTGCCTTTGGATGAGGTTACAACTATAGATAATACTTCATGCATTTGCATGAGAATTTATATGGTTAATGACCATATTAGGCATTCCTGTCTACTTGGGATTAAAAATATGAGAGAGACTTATATAGCTAGAAATATTTATGAACTTGTTCTTAATAGTTTGAAGGAAAGTGGTATGAATCATTCAATGATTGCAAAAAAATTGGTATGTGTTGGAGTAGATGGATCATCGGTAATGCAAGGAAAAAAGAATGGTCTTTGTGTTAGACTACAAATATCAGATTCGCCATACATGCTTAATATTAATTGTATGGCTCATAGGATGAATATTGCATTTAAAATAGTAAGAAAGTTTCCATCAGTTTCAAAATTTGAAGATCTTGTACGTGAGACTCATGCATACTTTTCTCGTAGTCCCAAATGATATTTAGAGTTTCAACAATTTGTAGATGGTGTTACAGATGGAAAAAAACTACTGAAAGATGTTGATACAAGATGTATCTCATTAAATGGACCAACTCAAAGACTATTTAGTGAGTTCAAATCTTTGGTAGGGTTGATGTATGAAAATTGCTACAATGTAGACAAAGCTCAAGATATTCTTTTTCGACTAACTGATATAGAAACATTATTGACATTGGCTCGAATTCTTCCTATGCTACATGAAATGAATGTCCTCGTGAAAATGTCTCAGAATCGCACAATGTATATTGTTGAATACACAAATGCGAGAAAATCAGCATGCCTTGCATTGGATAATTTGAATATGATGCCAGACTCTTTTACCGGTCCAAAGTTTACAAGTTGGAATAAGATCATCAATATAAGAAATACTGAATTTTTTTTTTTGCATTTGATGAAAAAGGGATACTATGTATTGCAGTGCATGGGTATATGGTCCCCTTTCATTATATTGGTAAGACATGACAAATCAACAAAGATTGCCCCGTGTCAAGAGACCAATTTGATAATATTGTGATTTTAGTGAGACAAAATTTGATAGAAATTGCAAGATCACTATCATCAGAGATAAGAGAACATTTTCATAGAGATGAATTGTTGGAGGCAATGTGTGTGGTATACCCTCAATATTGGAACAATTGTCAATGTCCAAGAAATTTAAACACCAATTTTCAAAAGAGATTAAAATGTTTAGTAGGCCACTTTTGTAAGAAAGTCTCGATACATGGAGAACAGATTGAAGGTATTTTAGATTCATAAAAATTGTATCAACAAGGTGGATGCTTTGCTGAAAAAATGTGGAAGAAATATCATTTTTTGGAGAAGCCTAATGAATTGGTGCTATAACAAGATTATGGAATACTTTAAGTGCTAGCCAATACCTGCAAGAAAACATATCAGAATATTTCAAATTAGCAGATTTGTGTCAAACCATGATTTTGGTATCAGTGGAGGATGAGAGAATGTTTAGTGCACTATCATTATTGAAGTCAAAGTTGAGGAACAAGCTTGATAAAAATGTGGATACATGTTTCAGATTATATGTAACAAAGTATGACATTAACAATTTTCCATATGAAAGAGCACTAGCGCTTTGGCAATCACATTGTGATAGAAGGGGAGAAAACAATATAACAAATTTATCTAATGAACTTGATATAGAACATAATGTTTTGGAGGCTCATAATGATAGTACATCTGGAGAAGATCATGTTCACAATGTAGAAAATGATGACCAAGATGACAATTGGGAAATTGAAATACCCTAGGACTCTTATTTTGGTATACATGTTCCGTTGATCATGCAAGATTACTACATGTCAAATTCAGGTAAAAATGGGTTCTATATTTTTTATTTTTCATTGTAACATTGCAGCTACATTTCTTTCATGTGTGTTATTTTCATATTGATGTTTCATATTTAATCCTTACATTGTTTGTTTCTTATTTGTGACAGGAAATGAAGCTGGATTTGATGATTTTGGGACCTATTTCTTTTCACATAGATAGTGTTTGACTAGTATTAAATGATAAATAACTAATTTAACAAGACTAATGAAAAGCATCAATGGGCTCATTCAAGTACATGAAACTACCTTGATGTCTAGCTTTGACATCTTAGAAAATTTTAATGGTATATATGTTGCTTGTGTTTGGGGAATTTTGTTGAGTTTCGAGTTTTATATTTTCTTGGAAAATAATTATTGATATTTGGAAAATGTGTGATTTTATATTGGTATTGGAAATGAAGCTGATTTTGATCTTTGATTGGAAATGAAGTCGGATTTGATGAAGTTGGGACCTATTTATTTTCACATAGATAGTGTCCTAGTATTAAATGATAAATAACTAATTTAAGAAGTCTAACGCTAAGCAACAATGGGCTTATTCAAGTACATGAAATTGTGTTGATGTCTAGCTTTGATATCTTTGAAAATTTTAGTGGTTTGTTTGTTGCTTGTTTAGAGGATTTTGTTGAGTTTGAAATTTTTGTTTTTTTTTGGTCAGATATTTTTAGTCCCTTGAATGCTTATGGTTCTCATATCATGCATAGATCGATAGATCTAGTTTTATTATTATAATCATTATTGTTTTCTTTATATATTTGGTGGTTTGAGGAAAGATATTTTATTTCCTTTCACTTTGTGGCATGATTTTGACATCTTCACCTTTTAGAATATAGTAAAATATTTTTCTTATTATAGATTTTTCTTGGAAAAGAATTATTGATATTTGGAAAGGGAAATAAGTCCTGGTAGCTAAGTGAAGACAAAATCGATCTATGTACTAGGTTCCTACGCATTCATCGTAGGAGACCTATTGGCATGAGACCGACATTCCTTTTATGCAATTACACTTTTGATGCCAAGGCGGACTTGAGATCGCTGATCTGGGAAGAACAATGGCAATTGATCATAATGCTAAGGAGATTAGAATGTTGGTTTCACAAACAACTGACCATGCCACCAATGCTGGTGGAACCAAAGGAACCACATCAGCTTATTATGATTCTTTCCAGATTTCTCAGGGTGAAGCCGAGGATGTTTTGGGAAGCATGGAAGGTAGCAGTGGTTGCCTAACATTTAGTAGCAAGGTATTCTTATGTTGATTGCAGATTCCCGGAATAACTTGAAATCTGATGGTTACAAGAGGGTCAATTGTTTGACCTTTCTAGTGACAGTCAGATTCCTAGATATTCCTGGAATCTACGTTCCTCATAAGTTCAGGAATCATTACAATATCATGTGTTTAGTTTTAAGAGGTAACATGTTTAAATCCAAAAGCATTGAATACCCCTTCCTAAATTCACATATGTATTCCTTAATAGATTTTAATATTCAAATAACTCTTTATTATTGTAATTAACTACAAGGAGACTTTTTTGGGCAATTTGATTGTCTACTGGGTGTTCTATGTAAATGACTGATTGTATTAATGGCGTTTGTGTGCAGGATTTCTTGATATGAAATGTGCACTCTCTTCAGGAATACAAAGGGCATGCAGACAATTTTATTTGCTATCTTCTGCCTGGAACACCCTATTCACATGCTCAATATACTCCAGGTGATCCCTTAGATCTTACTGGCATTGAAATATAGTACACTTTCTCTCTCTTCTTCTAAATTTAACACTATATGTTGTTGTGTAAGCAGGAGGTCATCTTTAGACATTGCAAGACACTAATTTGCAATATGTTACATCTTCTTCCTTCTTGCTCTTGACATATGAAAAATACTTGAGCTCCTCCAAACAAGTAGTAACTTGTAGTGGGACAGTGACAGTCACTCCTCACAGGCTAAGAGCACTTGCAAAACGCTAGGTATAGATTCATAATAGCCCAATGTTAAATTTCCTATTATTTCAAAAATTTATTAATGTATGCAGGATCTAAATCAATTTTGTGTTGATGAAGGTTGATTACATACTGGGAGATAATCCTATGAGGATGACATACATGGTTGGATATTGTTTCCTCTATCCAAAACTTATTCATCACAGAGCCTCTTCTCTGCCTTCCAAGGCCAATCATCCTCAACCCATTCCCTGCAAACAAGGCTTCCAATCTCTATACAGGAGTGCACCGAATCCCAACATCTTGGTGGGAGTTGTGGTGGTAGGCCCAAACAACATGGATAGGTTTACTGATGTGAGAAACAATTATGATCAATCTGAACCTTCCACCTACATTAATGCACCCTTAGTGGGTTCCCTTGCTTATTTGGCCCAGAGACTGATGTTATACTTCTGAAATTTCTTCGTGCCAAATATTTTAGGGTGAATGATGCATTCATCATGTGGTAGAATAGTGTGGCATGGAGGAAGGCATTTGGAGCTGACAGTATAGTTGAAGAGGATCTGAAATTTGATGAGAATATGAATTCAGTGGCCTTCATGCATTATTATGATAAAGTGGGGCACCCTGCGTGCTACATTGCTTATGGGATTTTTCGAGACAAGGAGCTCTACCAGAAGATCTTTGGAGACGATGAGAAGCTGAAGAAGTTTCTGCGATGGAGGGTCCAAATTCTAGAGAAGGGAATTAAGCTCCTTGATTTCAAGCTTGGTGGTGTCAATGCCATGATTCAGATCACATATCTTAAGAACATGCTGAAGAGAGAATTGAGCGTTGCATCAAACCAAATTCTTGCACTTTTTCAAGATAACTATCCAGAGATGGTAGCAAGAAAGGTCTGTAACTGCTCAAAACACAAATTTTTTTGCCTTTTCTGAGCTTGCCTAGAAAAATCTATTTGAATGACTATAAATGATCAGAAGGATGATGTTAGATGTCCTCATAGATCTGGTGTTTTGAGAATTTTGGAACACCAAAAAATGGAATTTCTGATGAATCTCTAGATATTTATTAAAGTGTTATATATATATATATATATATATATACATATATATATATATATATATATACTTAATAGGAATAAGTAATCCAATTTACCTCTTTTCAGATATGATCTGTGATTTGACACAAATATGATCGAATTTCTTGATGAATCGAGTATAAACCGTGACAATGTCAGCATCCCTATAAGCTCTTAAGACATTCACATTTGAGGAATGAAATCTTCCAATTTCATTAAATATCCTAGTTCACACCTAAAGTTTGATCAACCTACAGTGGCATGTTTATTGTTTTGATATCCTACCTTGAATGATTGGTTATGACTGTACTGGAGCATACCTCTGATCAGTTTAAGTACTGACCTAAGTGAAGACATGTGTTACTTTCACTTGGCATATTTAAGTTGAAGAAGTGAAAGGGCATAAGAATTAAGATCTCATCATTTCCACAGTAGTTGTGTTGTCAAGCAATCTCACTGTATACAATAGCTTTATCTTATTACAGCAGTATGCCTTAATGTTCATCATTTCCCTGTAGCAGTTGCTTACGACTATCATTGTAGTGTTTTGATACAAAACCCTTGTGACAATAACCTTTTGTATGACAATAATCCTAAAGTGTTCATGATAGTCCTCCTGTCGGCCTAACTGAAGTATAACTACGGTGAGTAATTTATGAAGATCATACATTTTCGCTAAGCACAAAGATCTTCTAGAGTTTGTTGGCATGATATTATAGTCATTAACACTGTCTTGAATGAGTGGTTTATAGAACAAGGCCAACAACCTGAAGGGGTCCTAAAAGGCATCAACAAGTCTAAACCTTGTGGTATACTTTTGATAGCAAGAAGCTTTAGAAAAAAAGGCATCATCACACTTAAGGTATAATTCTCATTGACACATGCAAAATAGAGAATAGTAGGCAGGTTGTGTCAGATGCATTTGATCAATGTATGATACTAGCTGATATAACTTGACCAGAGACTTTAAGTTTGTTTGAACAGAGACATTAGAGGCACCACTGAGAGTGATGATAACAATAATCAATAAGATAGTATCTTTGACTTTAATGACTAAGAGAGCTTGATGATTTGAGCAATAGAGATCAGATTGGCTAATCAACCTCGTGATTTTAGACAGTGAAGTGTAGGAGGAGTGTAGGAGAAATGACTATGGAAATTTGGAGTAGTGGTGGTGGAAACTGTAGTTGTGAATGGTGGCAATAGTTGCAGGCGCAATAATGGTGTATGGTAGCAGCCATTCACATCTTTGTCTAGCAGTTGGAGCAATGCAAGTTCATGCAACACCTTTATGTTGGCACCTTTGGGTACCCCTTGGAAGTCTGGAAAATAGGAGTAAAAAAGTGCATGGCACATTGGATCAGTTCCTTGTAACAATCCTTATGAGCATGAAAATAGAGGTACCTTGAAGAAAGTGCATAACAAATTTTATGTCTTGACAAGCACGATAAGCAGAAGACCCTAATTTTGGCATCTTGGTTGAGTAATTGGGCTCTTTGATGCATTACGTTAGGAACTTATAAGGAATGGTATTGTGGATATGGATGCCTGAATGCGAAGGACCCCTTCTCATCATGGATTGGGGAATTTGATGCATTGGTAGCATTCATCTAGCATTTAAGGATAGTGCATCAATTTTGGGGTAATCTCATGACAAGATTTCTTCACCCTGGTTGAAGAAGGACCATGCTGATTCTTTAGAATTTTCCTCTCTGACCTAAAGCAAGCTTCCTAGAAGTTGGTTGTTACAGTTTCATTGTGGAAAGTCTCATCTCTCGTATGAGGAGTTTGTGATTGAAGGCTAGATGATCGCCTAAAGCAAGGCCTCAGAGGGAGCTATAAAATTCCTGGAAAAATGACCCAATTAATTTTCTTGCCCAATGATTATTGATAAAAGAAATTCATGAAAACTGAGTATGGTGACACTGATGATGGCTTGATATATATCTCTGTTACCTTAGATGCTGCATGATTATGATTAATGTTTTTGGTACATGAACCTATGGGTCAATAATAGGAATGGGGCAGGTTGCAGATATCTTGATGATTATGGCAAGTGGATGAGATATGTCATTTTGATGATGTCTACCTATCAGATGATGACCCTCTCATTTATCGATATAAAGTTAAGATGGAAGACCTAGACTTGATGTACTATTTTTTGTGCTTAAATATTTGATGAGATGGAGAAGTATATATATATATATATATATATATATTGTGGGATCGCTTCTGATTCTTGACAAACACCTACCATATGCCTCGTTATAAAGATTTGAATTGATCTATGAATGAGCCTCATATATTAGATAACTGCTTGTTGGGATATATTTATGATTCTATTACTTATGGTCGGAGATACACTGCCAATTCCATGGATATTTTGATGATGGTGTAATCGGTGGAAAGAGCACAAGAAATCATAATTCCTTTATATTATTACAATCACCTATTTAGGGAAAAAAAAACAAATACATAGTGGATATTTATTATTTTTGAGATATTATAGAATTTCTATGAGAAATAAAGTTAAATATGTATACATTTTTGTCAACACGGGACATCATAGAAAGGTGGGAAGTGTTTTTTATTCGAAGCACATTGATGAAGCCGTTATATCTAAGCACATTGATGAAGCCGTTATATCTAAGCACATTGATGAAGCTGTTCTAAACTATTATCAACGTCTCCTTTGTAAGTTAAATAATTATGTTTATAATTATTAATAATCATCTCACTATCACTATTATGTTTAGCAACACACATGAGTATTGTTTCTCAAGGCAGTGACATAGAGGAGCATTGTTTCTTAATGCAGTGATACAAAGGAGAATTATTTATCAAGCCAATGACACAGGGGAGGATTTCCCACTCTAAGAAAGGTCTTCTTATGCTTCCAAACCATATTGTTAAAGAATAATTTTTTGGAGGTTTTTAGTCTCCTTTATGACCTTAAACATTCATGTATTTTAAGTGTGAGTTGGATTGTGTGCTTATTATGTTGGTTTGGATTTTTATGCCTTGAATGTTGTGATGTAATCACCACTTCAAGATACTGAGTCTATCATCATAGAACTTGAAATTCCATGGATTTGCTACTATTATGTTAACCCTTCTTCATAGGAGTGTCAGGTTTGCATGTTGAATATTCTACTTATGTAAAAGTGTTGATTATGAATGTCGAATCATATAAAAATTGAGCTTATCTCATGGGTGTCGAGATAGTCATCACATGAATCTGAGTTTTGTCCTTCATACACATTCTAATACTTCCATTATAAGGCAGTTTGAGAGACGGTAAAGATCTTATCCCAAAATTTACATTCACTATAGTCACAAAGACACCACACCCATTACATCATGAAGATATTATAAGTGTGCCAAGATTTTTATTGAGAGACCAAACAAGTTTGTGACTCTAAACGTGAGAATATATGCTTATATAATTGTATACTAAGAGATCAAATGAATGTTTAATATATTTCCACATTCATCCTAAAGAACATATGTTTGTTGAGAATGTCATGTAATACGAATTCTATAATATTTTGAGTTGTTTGTCAATATGTCAAGACATATATGTTTAAGTCCATTCATAATTTTGGTTTCTTATATATCGGATCTATCTCCGAACAACCACTTAGATAATCACCATAGGAACTGAATTTTTGTTTACTTGAATGATGGAAACGAGCTATCTGAATCACAAATTGTCATTATTTGAATTTTAGAGGCATGAACTCATATGTACAAAATATAGGATGATAGTAATTGTTTTTGAGCATAGGATCTGTATCTAGAAGCAATGAAGTAGAAAGTAATATGCACTTGTGATACTACAACATATTTCTTAACATGATACTTAAAGGCTCCATTGAATTATATCCAAATGCAATTTGTTGGGTGTAAGGTTTTTATTTACATAAGTCACAATGATAAAACAATGGCAGATCTACCATTTCAACATATTGATAAAGACACTCAACTATAGGTTTAACCGGTGAAAGAATTCTGAGAAGTACATACATTTAATGGATCTAACTTTCCCAGGCATGAAGTAAAAGAGCTGATATTTGTGTCAAGGCATCAAATTCATTTAGCATAACATGTATGATTTTTCAGAATTGTTGAACACTCAATATTGTTAGGTATTAAATTTTAATGTTTGTTTTTGTTACGTGATTTGATGGTGGGGTATATTTACGAACAAAAAATTCATTTTTGGTGAGGATTTGTTGAAATGTCTTCTTATAATATTTATGTGCAGAAAAATTCACGTGTTCAGATTTTCCAAGTCATCTTGGATAGAAGAACATGCTATATCTTGATGATGTTACCCAAAACAAACTCTGTCATTGCTTTACATTGAATGGTATGATCATTTTCTTTCTTGAACTTTTGGGATCCTCAGTCTAGATTTGTAAACTTCACCCATTTGGACACGGAAATATGTCCCTCCCTTGGTTAAATATCATTTTAGCATTAGTAGGTAAGACTTTCCATTTTGGCAATCGAGTAGCTACATAATTATTCACATTGCTTCTAGAGTCTTAATCCCAATTTGTAAATTTGTATTTGAAAAATATATTTTAGATATTTGATGTCCAATGGTACTTCCCTTATTCTTGTAGAAGGTCCCTACCCTCCCCTCGTCATCGGGATGAAAATGGCATTGGGTGCAACAAAAGTGCAACAAAATTCATTGTATAACATGTATGTTTTCAAATTTATTTGAACACTCAATATTGTTAGGTATTAAATTTTAATGTTTGTTTTGTTCTGTGTGATTTTATAGTGGGGTATATTTACGAACAAAAATTCATTTTGCGGGGATTTGTTGAAATGTCTTCTTATAATATTTCTATGCGGAAAAATTCAACGTGATATTATTGAATTTTTAAGTCATCTTGGTTGAAGAGCATATATCTTGATGATGTTACCCAAAAAAACTCTATGTTGCTTTATTGAATAATTTATGATTTGTTTTTCATGAACTTTTGGGATCCCAGTCTAAGATTTGTCAACACGGCCCAGACCTGAGGAAATATGTCCCTCCCTTGGTTAAATATCATTTTTAGCATTAGTGTCGTGGGGCTTTCACATTTTTTGGTGTCATTGCTTCATAATTATTATGTGCTTCTAGAGTCTTAATCCCAATTTGTGAATTTGTATTTTGAAAAATATATTTAGATATTTGATGTCCAATGGTACTTCCCTTATTCGTATGAAGGGTCCACCTTACACTCATAGGTACATCGGGATGAAAATTGCATTGGGTGCAACAAAAGTTCGACATTTCTTCATGGAGGGCTGAAAGACCAATGATTTCTCGGGATTTTAAAACATGCAATATTTTGATGGATTTGATTTGTACCTACAACTTCAAAGTTATGAGATAGCTCAGTGTTACACTTTGGATTCTATTAATTATTTATGGAGAGATGTGTACTTGGTGCGGGAATACAAAGCCAAGGTTGTACGATTTTGGACTAGCAAAGATGGACTGAGGAGACAACACCCATGTTTCAGCTCGAGTTATGGGAACATATGGTTATGCAGCTCCGGGAATATGTAATGATTGGTGAGAATTTTAACCGGTTAAAACCTGTGGCAATAATATCTTGGTGAGGAAATTTTAATATTGATACATATCAACAATATTTCTAGCCTCTTTTAAGGGTCTATTATAATAAATGGGGCAAATAGAAAAATTGACAAGTTTGTTCTAGGAGAATTTTTCAGGTCTTGTCCTAATGGTCTAATGTTGAATGTAGACCAACCAATTTTCAAGGCTCCGTGAGTTTATATGAGGTTGGTCCCTCATAATTTATGAAAAAAGTATCTAAACGTGCATATGTCTCCTAAAAGAAACATATAACGGTGATACATATTTAAGTTGATCTCAATGTACTTTCATTGGATTCTCTCTTATTCTTGACTTCTGATTAGCATAGGCATTGCCTTTTTTACATTTCCTATTAACGATGTGAATTTTAATAAAAAGTTAGCATAGACATTTAAGATATTTACAAAAGATAAAAAATCTTAACTAAGTCGATGATTAAGGTTGGAAGTCGGGACGGTTTGCAAAATTCATTTTTTGTTCGGTGTACGGATGGATGAATCCAACGGTAATCCTAACAACTTTTAGATGGAGAGGTTATTATAATACAAAATTTGAATTTCTTCAATTCATACTATCTAGAGTTTTCATATTTACTAGTTTACACTCTACGGTTTTTAGGACATATTCAGGGCTTCAAAATCACTCATCTCCTACCATACGAAGCTAAAGTGAATAATCTCACGATGGAGAACTTTGGATAAATTGGAATATCCGATCTTGTGCATATAGGATGATATTTGTAGAGACCTATATCGGTGGGAAGGTTTTTCTTATGTGATTGTAAAATGGGCCTAGGCAGAATCTTATTACGAAAGTCTCATGGGTGGAGGTAAAAGGTCTCCTCGAGATCTCATGAATTTTAAATTGATCTTGCTCTCTACCTATAACTTATTCATACCATTGTGAGCTTTACAAAGGAGGAGGTGATCATCATGTTGTGGGTTGATGGGAGTTATTCTAAGGCTCCTTCATTTGAGTACATTTGTGGGTGGAAAAATTGTGAGTAGAATTGTGCACTTTTATTTGGATAGTTATAGCATAAGCTTCTTTATTCAACATATGAAATATATTATTTTTGAGTGATACTATTGTTGAAGTCATATAAGAAAGGAAGCCTACGTTTGCCTACATATTAGATAAAACCTTTGTACAATGCAAAAGTTTGTATTGATATCTTTTGCTAATATTTGAAGTGTTTTCTTCACTTCTAACATCCAAATATACAATGCATATAACCTATAAAATTATAATATAACTTCATACATTGCAGTGCTCTCTAAAAAATGTTAAAATACTAAGCTCGAAATATTTCAATAAATTGAAAACTATCAAGTCTCTACATTTGAAAGAATTTGAGCAGGATAGTTTTCCTTCCCATAAAACATGGTCCCCATTTTTTTACATATGATTCATCTCATGGATCTATTTACAGTAGTATGGAGTTATAATTCTATAGAATCTATATTTGCCACGACAATATTTTTGCTTTCAAGTTTTGTCTTCATGGATTTTTTTGTTATGGGTTAGTTAAATTTGAATATTCTGCGGCCTTCATGATCACTAATCAAACTCATCACCACTACTACACATGCAGGATCATCACCGGGAGCTACATAAATATCATTTGGCTCGAGTACGAGGAATCACTCAAACTCCTCTCTCAAGCTCAATATCGGTTCTAGTAGTAGCATGAGAAACAACACTACACTTAGCGAACTAAGTATTTTTAAAGCCCCTTACGAGGACTAGTCCTCACGAGTCACCATGTGCCATGCTTGGTCTTGGTGGTTTTCTTCTGGTTCAACTACCATATCTTCATTGGAGCAGACACAAGACTCCACTAGACAACGATTCACCATTTTGTACTAGTGATTTGCCATTTTGCACACTAACGGTGATTCGCCATGATTCTGAGATAATATAATATCGTGAGAGATTAGCCAAAAAAATTATATATACATATTATATTATTAATAAAATCTCCTTCCATTTTTCCTATGTCTCATGAGGTTGCCCAATTATTATACATATAAATCTAGGGGGAGTTCTTAAAATTTTCCCAATCGGTTACTAATTTATGTGGACAACCAAATCTTGACATAATATTTTCCAACATAAATTTGATAATTACAGTATCGGTAGCATTCTGGTTGGTGCAACTAATCCAATTTAGTGAAATATTCTGTAGCTATGAGTATCCATATATGACATCCTAACGAAGGTGAATGTAATTTCACCAGGTAAAGTCTAACTGCTAACTGGAAAGGAATATCTGTTGAAATAGGAATGAGAGTTAATGGTAACAATTTCTGTTTACCAACAAATTTTTGACATTCGACGCAGCGATTGACTTTGGCAAAGACATCGAGAGAAAAGAGTTGTATTAAAACAGCTCTAAAGATTTTGTTTGCGGTGGCTCTCAATACAAATGCCCTCCACACACTTCTATGTATCTCTGTCATAATCTCTTGGGATTCTACTTCATCTACACATCTTAACAAGACTCCAAAAAGATCCTTCCGGTAATATGGTCTTCCAAAAATCTGATACTTCCACGGCTCTCAATTTAAAATCTCTCCTTTTAGACTTCTCCTTTTCGAGTCGGGCAGTTAAAATTTAATAAGAAGTAAACTATATCTTTGTACCAATGCGAATTAAATATTTTAGGATGATTAGCAATACCTTCCTCCATCTTCTCCTTCGGTACTGCCTCTAGGAATTCATATTTAAATATTTGAGTTAGATTCAACCATCAAGCAAGCCAAGCCACAGACCTTTATCAATTTAGTTGGTTTGATTTCAACATAAAATTCTAGAATTTTGTTCAACCATCGTCCTCCTTCCATCTCTATCTAAGTATATGACAAAACATCTTTAACGGTAATCTCAAGTAAAAGAATTATTTTTTAATGCAAAAATAAACTTGAAAAAGAACATCAAAGCCTTAACTAGCGCACTGCTTGTTTAGTCAAGGCTGTACTTTAATTCAAAACCTTAAAGCGGGACTAAAAAATGAAATGAGAATTTTGCTTCAAACCCTCCTTGTTTTTCTATAGTAAGACAAGCGCAATTGTTTCTTCTAAAGCATATGAAAAAATTAAAAAAATACTTTTCAAAATCAGGGACTAATCAAAATTGGTGCTTGATCAAAGGCGGACTTCATTGCTGAAAAATAATTATTTTCTTCATCTTGCCACTTAAATTATGAATCTTTTTTATACAGAAATTTATATGTTTGATCAACTCCGCAAAGTTAGGAATAGCCTGCGAAATTGATTTTCCCTAAAAATGGCTTGTAATTCCTTTTTATTTCTTGGAGAAAACAAATATTTTGAATAGCTTCTACTCTTCCTGGATCAATACGGATGCCACTCCCTATTACGGTATGTCCCAATAACTTACCTTCTTGGATAGAAAAATATGACTTTTTTGGGTTTTTAAGGACAAACCAAATTTTCTGCATTTCATCAAAAACTTTGTTTAAAATGTTTCAAGTGATCTTCATGAGATTTTGAATATACTATGATGTCATCGAATAGATGACCACAAATCTATTATTTTCTCCCGCAAAGGCAATATCATTTCCCTTTGAAAGGTTGAACACTGCATTCATCGAACCCAAATGACATTTTGTTGTACATGAATGTGCCCCGGGGGTGTGGTAAATTGTCTTTTCTTTGTCTTTCTGTCCGTGAAATATGATTCTTGAAGAAGGCCATCAATCATTGACGGTATTTTGGATCCTACAACCTTATACATGAATATAATCCATCTTGGATAGTGGATAGTTATCTTTTAATGAACAGGGTAGGGTTTTGAAAATCGACACAAATCCTTATTTCTCCATTATTTTCCGGACCCGGGACTATATTAGCGACCCGGATTAGAAAATCTCAAGGAAGAAGGTATCTTTCCTATAGTTTTTATTTCTTTCTCAATGATTGGGAGCGGCATAGGATTGATATGTCTAATTTTTTGTTCTATAGGTTTTGCATCTATTTTCAAATAGATCTTGTGCTCCATTATGCTCCTATCATAAGTTTTCAGCTCACTATAAGACCATGCAAAAATATCAAAAAATTCCTTTAGTAGTTTGTCTCTTTGTTCTAGTTTCCGGAGAGGAATTTGGACATTTTGATTAATCTTGTCTGAGTCTTTTGTACCAATGTTACATTCTATTGTACCCTCTCCATCAAATTTTCTTTCCATCTTGAGAAAAACATCATTATTATCAAATAGTATTTCTAAAGGAACCAAACCCTTAGGAATAAGTTAGTTTTCAGATCTATAATGCTTTTCCCAACTTCATAGTTTTCTTAAAAGAGGCTGCTATTTTGGTTTTCAAAATCTCTTGCTCATCATCAATTTGTATGTCTTTTGCCAAACTCCTCTACACAATCTAAAAATTTACGAATCTCCATGTCATCCTCAAATACTTGGTGGTGCTTGATGTTATTAGGAATTGAAGTATTTTTTATTTGAACATCATATCTGCCCCTTTAAATCTCGAGGAACTTTGAAATTACTAGCAATAATAGCTAGTGAATCAACAATTTGATTTTCTTCTTTAGTAAGAAAAAAATTATATTAAATTAGAAAATTAATGCTCGATCAAATCCCAAACTGTTCTATAATTATTCAATTTCTAATTTTCTTATTGTTATTTCTGCAACAATCACCAACTACGATTATAAAGGCTATTAGATGTTACTTGCTCCGAAATATTTATTGCCTTCATACCCAACACAGTGCTTCATGCGAAGTGTTGTTAGTCGTGCAGAAAATTTTAGTTTGTATGACCTTCTGCGGGTAGGAGAAATGGGGGACTACACCCGGCTCCCACTCCTTCTCTTGAAGAGGCTCGGTGAAGTAAAATTTCCAGTTATATTCCTCTTGGATTCTACTCATTTCCTTTCAGAAAGTGCTTTTTGTTACTATTGTTTGAAATCATTATCATCATGTAAGTGCATAATTGATGAACCCAATTCCTTTTCTTCAGCATATATGGGATGGTTTGATGGATTGTGCTAATAAATAATGATGTAGGCCATTTTAGTTTCATCGCTTGTCTAGATTCCCCTTCCAAATGCGGGATGGTATTATATTATATGACCATATGAAGACTTATCCCAATTTCTTAGACCAATATCTCGAATGTAACATCCCAAATCCGGAGAAGGAATGCTGGCTTCACAATGTCCATCACTAAGCTCTTCATAGGAAGTTGGGTAAGGGAAAAAACCAAATCCTTAATCACTCCTAGACACTTGAAATTTTTGGGTCGAGTGTAAAAGGTCGCTGGTATTTCTTGGTGATCTCTAATCCCAATTCATCCATCACTTTCTTTGTCATGATATTGTAGGAAGCTCGAATATAACGGACAATTATCTGACAATTGTCATGTATGTTAAGTGACGGGCGAGAGAAAATGATGAATTATCATCATTTTGGTCTTGTAAATGGCAACCTAGATAAATATTGGGATTCTCATCCTCAAGGTTGAACGAATTAGGGGCGAGAGGAGGTGACAGCGGACTTTTGAAGGACCCTTTATATGCTATATTTTCAATAATTCCGGTGGTAAAATTTGGAATTTTGATATTATTCAATTCATATTTGAAATTGAAATAAGTTGGAACTAATTCATTATTTTTAACGGTAATTTTGACCAATGGAGCAAAATTTTTGAGGTGGAGAACCTCGTTTACCTTGGTCTCCTATTTATCAACTTGTTTATCGAATTTAATTTTTTAAGTGTTGAACAAGACCTTTGGATCTCAAAGGGTAATTTTTGTTTTGAACTTCCTATTGTTTTTTTATCATTTTGTGCATAAATTTGAGAATTCATATCATCGAGAAAACAAACAAATCACGTCTACTCATATTCCTAAAATATCAAACATGTTGACTGGCAAGTCTCTCTAACATTTATTTCTTCATTTTATTCTTACATTTTCCTTGTTGTTCTTCTTGACAAAATTTTTCAAAGGAGGCCGGAATATTTTTGTCATCGACATTCCTCCTCGGGCAGCAGGATTTGTTGAGGCTAAAAGGCCTCTGAAGGGGAGCACGATTTCTATTAGCTTCGTTTTGATTGGCTCTAGCATCTAGTTTATTTTCTACCTCTAATTTTGACATCTTAGAGGCTAGTTCCTTAATTCAGGTGGACATTTGATTGATCTTTTATTTTGCTAAAATATACTTGAAAAGAATAAGGCTTTTCTTCTTTCATCTTGTTTTTTATCTGTTGTTTCCTTTTCTTTATCTTTTTTAATTTATTTCAAGCCATGAGATTAGACTACACTCCAATCGCAACCTCTTGCATAGTTGTCGGTGTACGTGCTTTTTAAATACATCAATGATAAAGGAAACTCCAAAATCTAAAGCACTTACCAAATTTATCATATCTGTGGTTTTTAGTTGGTTTAATTTCTTCAAAATTTTTATGATAAATCATATTAAACCTCTTAATAAAATAAGCTAATGGCTCATCTTCATTCTTCTTCAAAGTTCCAAATTATGTAAGATAATAAACATAGTATTTCCTATCAACTTGATGCTTCAAAAATATCTCTTCTAATTCATCGATTCACATTGTATTGAATTTGGAGCCAAAACTTCTAAACCATTTTCGAGCTTCACCATCCATGCTGCGAGCAAAGTCTTGACTTGAGACATCTTCATATTTCAATATTATGATTGTGAGCATAACTATAGAAATACTGCTAAATGTTCTTTAGCATAAACTCCTTCTCCCTCCCTAGTGTATTTTGGAAGATATTTCAAAGTAATTTCCTTAGAGGAAGTGGATTCAAGGGTTGAGGAGAACAAGTAGCGCATATCTCGCATGCGCAATTTCATTGCATCCTTGTAAGGGCAGTGGGCCATATTTCAACGATGTACAATTTGATGTAGTTTTTGATAAATAGGAATTACAATTGGTGAATCCTGGATTCGGTTAGGACTTATGAAAATTGGGGGTCTTGAGCTAATTTTTAGGCTTTGGAATTGAGAAGAGTGGGTTTTCAAAAATATGAACGGAGGATGTCTTAACTACTCCTTGTTAGAAGAATCATAATATAAAGTTGTCTCTTAAGGGGATGAAGTTAATTCACCTTTATTTTTTTCGAGCAACGAAATAAGATAAGTTAAGTAAGACGTTGATGCAGAGACTCTTCAAAATGATGAGAGGCAAATGTCCCAACAACTTGGATTTGGAGAAAAATACTCTTCTTGAGGGGTAATTAGATACTAGTATTCGGGATGAGTACGAAGGAAATTTAAAATAATTTGAAGTCTTCTTAGGTCAAAATAACACTATCGAGAAAGACAATAGCCAATACTTTTTCTAATTCCCATACATCGACAAAATTCTTCGACTTATTTTCAATGCTTAGAAATTCATTTCTTCCTCTTTGACTAAATACATATTTCAGATTTACTGGGTGATGAGTAACGGAAAATTTCTTTTGAGCCTAGGTTAACAATATCCCTTTTATTTTCTAGAGGAGTAGCTTCAACTTGATATTTTTCATCGAGAATATTTTGAAAGCCCAAACCTCTTTAGATTCTAAAATAAATAAAGGTACCTTTTTCTATGGAATGTACTTTTTGTGTACCTTATTCATTGGTGAGATGTGGCTTCAGGCGATCTCTGTATCCTTTAGCATCTTTGATGATTTCTCTAGGTCGACTGATTAGTTGGAGATCTATGATTCCTCCTTGTAGAAGGAGGTCTTGAAACCCATCTTCCTCTTTGTGGATTCACCAGGTGAAAAAAGTTTGCGGTCTTCTACTAGGTCACCAATTATTATTCACCATCGAGAACTAATTATCAGCAATTCATAACAACATTCCGGAGAATACTTCGTTACAAGGCCTTCGTCTCCTAGCGAGACGCAACAAAAGATGTTGGCGGAATCAACACTCGGACTACAACAAGAGCCTGACGAGACACATCTTAAACTACGGAAATTTAATTATTTGTTTTATGAGATTTGTAGGTTGTACAAACTTCAATTCAATGAAAAAGAGATTTCGGTCAAATCCATAGTTCTACTAATGAGGGTATTGGAGCTAATGTGTTAGAAAAGTATAAGTTTGTAGCCTATATACTGGAGAAGAAATTGTAAGGTGAGAGAGAAACAATAGGTTTCAAAGTATACATCTGCTTCATTTGGTAGAAATTAACAAAAATATCGATTGTAATATTACATCATGAAAAGATATTTTAGTCTTACAAGATACTCCTTTGAAATATTATGAAGGATTACTATCATGAGTGATTCTCTTCTACGTGATAATATATATTTTGCAGGGAATGATCAGCATTATTGTGAGGCTAACAAGCGATAAAACACATGAACATGTTTAAGAGACTAATAAAAACACATAATAGTATGATGATTTTCAAGCGGAACTAGAAGAAAGAATGAAACACAAGTAAAGTAGACAATACACACAACAAATTGGTAATAAGTCCTTAGTAGTATCATTCCATTTCATTCAAAAAAATATTGCCAGTCATATAAGTCGAAATTATATAACCACCAACCAACTGCGATTCATATCAATTTGGCATGTATATATGCAAAATATGATGCGTCATCTTCCACGAGAAAAAGGTAAATATGTTTAAAGTCATTACAACCTCGTGCAAGAGGTGGAAGCTTATCCCTTTTAATCTTAATTACAAAAGAATTAACACATTAAAAACATGATAAACATCATGAAGGCATCATGAATGTTGTCACTCACAATGGTTGTGTGATGTGGCGGCCCTGTTGCTTGACCACTCTTCTTTTAGTGCAACCAATCTTCAACTTAAAAGTGTAAAAATAGTGGGAATGGCATGTGTTTTGTCTCCTATTAAATGTGGAAACGAAACATGATATTTCGGATAAAATTTTGGATATAAGACACTTGGAAACATCCATGAAAGCTGAATAACCTCTCCACTTCATCTATTTAATGTCACCATCATGATTCAAAAAAAAGTATCCCATTTCCATCATGTTGATATTTCAAAACCAATCTTTACTTTCGTAGAAAAGGTAGTAATAGCAGAAAAAATGGAACCTTTACCCAAAAAATTTCTCCAAGTGACCCATGTTCTTCATTCATCAAAGGTCCGGAATAGAAGCAAATATTCTTATGGATTACGATTTAGTTACCCTTTTATCGGACCTATTTTTGTGTGCTTGGCTCTTTCACTCAAATTTCTTCTTCCTTTAAAGTTTTTATTCTAGGCTTTCTTCAATGTTGATAATTTCATCCCTCGAGGTTAGGATTGGCAACCATCTTTCTTTTTCTGATTTTGTTTCTTGGTCTAGTATGAGTCTTTTGACATAGGGACTAGGGATGAATTTGGACCTCTTTCCTCCATGTATAAATTTACTGGGCTTTGCCTCCTCATCTTTTGACTCTGTGTGCTCGGGATCACATCTTCAAATGAGGAATATGAATGTATCTTGTTTTTGTTCCTCTTCTTGATCGAGAACAAATGGAGGATATTGAAGTTGCTTAATTAGCTCTACCTCTATGGTAGCCTCTGTCATCTTATGTTTCCCTTATTGGGAGAAAGAAAAATGTGAGAGGGTGGACATAGTGACCAGGATGTACACTTTGTTTGGTTACACTTGATGAGATGACTAGAGAATGCGGCTTGAAATTTTCATACCAATGTCTACTTCCTTGGTGAGAAAATAAACTTAGGTGTAAGAAATCAACGGGGTTGACTTCCACAGTTCTTTAAGCCATGAAAAGTTTCTTCTTAGGCCGACGAGAAGAGGAGGCATGTTGGGTGTGGTTATCTTCTATATTTTGTATCACAACGTTGGAACTGTTCTTATGAGGTGGCAGCATCTTTTTATAATTAAATGTTTCTTGGGGGTCAAAGGGGGATGGTATGATTGAAGTTATGTTTAATTTAAGGGTTTTTCACACAAGCAATGCCTCATTTGTATGAGGTATTGTGTGCATTTGCGTATTGTATCATGTATTCTCGAGAGAAAAGCCAGATAGAGAAAATGAGAAAGAACAAAGGATGGATCTATTTGTGATTTATGTCTCTTCATTTTATTTGGATAATAAAAGAGCGAATATTTTTTCGGGGTGGACATAGCCCAAACTAGGTAGATATATATATGTGTCTCTCTAGTTTTATGTGTTTTGTGTGTTTTTCCACATATTTTATGTGTTTCATTGCTCTTGTAATATATAATTTTCTAAAAAGGAATTTTTCTCTTTACTTTGACACATTCTTCTTATGGGAGATATAGTGAACAATGTGATTTAAGGGCAACACTAGTTTTCTCATGGATGTCTTTCTTCTTTGGCCTCCCTACCTTTATTCTTGAATTAATACTACCAAACCCTTCCTCTCTTAAGAACATATCCCGGAGGCGAAAATTTTTCTTTTGAGATGATAGAGAACTAAAGAATTAATCGACCCTTTGTGATACAGTATGCGAAAATGGTTGGAATTTTAACACGTAACTTGAGAAATTTAAGCATAGATTTATACAAAAAATTGGGTAGGTTCGAGTTTCTCCTAAGATGTGGGCTAGCAATCTCAACCGATAATGATGAATGAAGAAAAACCTCCCTTAGCATGTGATGTATTTACGGGTCGAGGTAATAACTTGCTACCACTCAACTTTAAAACAAGATATATGAGCTATTGAATTCATTTCATATTTTCATATTCGGGCTTAAGGTAAGAACTTACTTCCTTAGGGCAACTCTTTGCTTTTACACCAACGTTCACGATTCTTGAGAAGAATGGGTTTCGGGGGCTATGATAGCCTCATATATTTTGTTTTTGTTTCTTAACACGACCTTTTCGCCATTAAAAGACTCGGCAGCTTGAGCCGGTGCCACGTTCTCCAAAAAAGTGCGGGAGGAATTTATAGGAACTGTAGATTTGAATAGTGATTTTTTCCCTTGCATCAACAAATCTTGTGTTACAGGGATCTAAACTATTCCTTTCCTCCTTTCCCCATTTTTCAACGGCTAAAGCTGGCTCACAAATACAACTTTTGAACTCTAGTTGCAATGTTGTCCTGGTACTTTAGGCTTGCTTGATTTGAAACACAGAATTTGCTATTTCGGAGGATTGGTTGTTTTATCATACACGGAAGGCCTTAGGTTGAGTGATCTTGAGCTCTCTTCTCTAATTTTGCGTCTACAATTATGACAAGGAGTAATGGCTGATTTTGAAACAATTCGAAAACTGGTACGAGTCATCCCACCTAAACTTCACACTTAGATTTATCATTACATGCCAAATTATTCGTACCATGCTTTCTTCCTTGTATAAATCTTCTTGTAGCATGAAGCGCATTTAACATGCGTTACATACCAAAACTATGGTTGTAGTTACAAAACACAGTGACCAATGGAAACAATCACACATCGCAACTTTACGTCTTATCGCAAATCGATTACACCAAGTTTAAATCTTCATGATAATGGCTAAACCATAAAATATGCGATGTGTGATATCTGACAGTGTTCTACAACGGCCACGTGCCCCCTCACCTCATCACATTGCAAATCAATTAACATACCAGGTGCCTTAATGGTAAAATTTTAAAAACTACGATTTTCAAAATCACTTCATTTGTGCTTTAAGCTCAGAATTTATCTATGCCCAGATCTGATGGTCTTCCTTGCTTTCCCTTGGTCGCATTGCAACTTATATTGTTTAGCTTGCAATTTCATCTCATCCATCGGTCTCTTCCCCTCGGATCCATGATTGGATCATGGTCGTCCTCATCCTGCACACGGTTCTTCTCTCCTGGTAGCTTCATTCATAGTATAATTCTTAGTGAGCTTCCTTTAAACATTCTCTGATGCTCTTCTCGGATCTCCTCTCTATTGGTCAATTTTTTCTTCGGGTAATGCTTTTCTTTTTTAAAGAACTTCTGGTTGTATCATCCCACCGAAACCTTAATTTCCTCCTTTGAAAACTAACTACACATTTACGTATAGCCTCTTTATTGAGATAACCAAAATCCTAATGAAATAGTTGTGATTTTCGGTGTGTGAAATATATGACTTCCATTTAAATATTTGCCTTTGTTTAACAATGGTGCAACAAGTTAGCTATTATTCTAGACAGATGATTGCAACTTTATTAGAAACTACAACTAAAATTCAACACTAACATAATTAAAATAGATATTTTAACTTATTTTAGGACTCTAAAACACTATGGCACTTATTCACCTAAAAATATCTTGATGTTAGGACTCTTTTAATTTTTATTGGAAATGACTCAAACTTTGGACATGGACTAGGACGGAAAATTTTTAAAGCCGGTGACTATGATGGCGATTACACAATTAACATTTTCGGTGCTAACGAGGGTTCATACAACTTCATATTTTACATTTTATTTGAATAAATACACATGTAAGGAGGTAAATCTAATGAGAATGCATTATTTCCAATCATTGCAGCAATATTTAAGGGCCATACACAATTGCAGGTTCATTTTCTTACCTTCCCCTTATTCTTTATTAATATACAACCATACACGATGCGGCTTGAAAATGATTATCCATTCGATGCTTGTAGTGGTGCATTTTGTACTTGGCACGACTCTTCTCTAGCGATACTACTGCTGCTTCATATCTTGGTTGTATATTATTGAATGAACTTAAATAATTTATTTGAATCTTCATGTCCATCCACTTTATCTTCTTCACCAATCATGAAATCCACTTTGGTGACTTTGGTAGATACCGAAGCATGTTTCAAATGACGTCCTTAGTCGAATAATGTAAGTCTCGATTGTAATCATTCGCACATAAGGTAAAGATTCATCTCACAAATTAGGATGTTCTAACTGCATTAGCCTACGAGAATATGTATCAACCCCTTTTTGTCTACCACTTATGCCGTTGGTCCGTGGATGAAAATTGTGCTCTTTCCAGTTTTGTGTCCATGAGTCCCCACAAAGTGGACCAAAACTCTCCTCTGAGTGAGAGTGTCACGATCGAAAATGATGGAAGTAGGTAACCCGAAATGAACCCATACATGCTTAAAGAACATCTATGCGGTATGTTCAACAGTCCTTGCTTTTACATGGAGACGAAATGCACATTTTTGCTAAAACAATCAGCCCGACATACATGTAATCATGCCCTCTCTTGGACATAGGAGGTCTTAAGCCTTGAGAATCCCATGGATATGTTGTCCCATGCTCGTGGAAAGAGGCTGAGTAGCATATACAAGCCAATATTTTGATTTCTTGGTTTTCTTGTCGAACACATAACACATCCTTTAATGTACTTAACAACTTTTCATACATGCAAGGCCTATATAAATACCTTTTAATTTGCGCCATTGTCTTGCTTATGCCAAAATGTCTTGAAATGCGAAGAATGTGCTTCCCGAATAACATACTTTTTTCTGTGGTGTGCACAACTTACCCCGAGATGATATAACAACTTGTCATGAACATGAAAATTTACTTCTTCCACCTTAATACCATGAGTTAGTGATTCATAGCAGATATCTTTGAAGTAAACATCTATACTATATTGTTCTAAATAACTTTTCGTGTTTAAATAACTATTCTAAAACGTACTTGAAGCATTCAAATATAATTTACGGCATATCAACTACTTTGTTTATTACACCTTTCTTGTACTTAATTACTAAGTGAAATTGCTAAAAATCCATCCATCTATAATTGCGAGGTTGTTGCAACTTTGTCGAGCCTAAAGGTACTCAAGTAGCTGGTGATCTATACAGATCCTTGTTTCCTTACCCATTATATAGTGTTTCCATTTCTTTATATTTTCAACCGAAAAATAGTTCTTTATCATATGTCGGATAATTTTCTATCGCTTTAGAAAAAGTTTCTAAATGAGAACAAATAGGTTTCCATTTTGAAGTAAGAATACACCATTGCATAACCACTAGCATATGTTTCAATTTCAAATGATTATTGAAGATCTGGTAAAGCTAACATTGGTGTTCTCACAATTTTTAACCCAAGTGAATCAAAAGATTTTTTGTTGTTTCCTCCCCTTTGAATGGAAAATTTAGAGCCGTTAAAGCTTGTAAGGATGCAATTAACTGAAAATGAATTTCTTTACGATATTTTAAACTCGTAACTTCTGTAACATTTTGTGGTCATGGCCACTTGACAATCACATCGATTTTAGTTGGATCTATTTTCAACGTACCTCCAACTATGTAGCCAAAGATAAACCAATCTTCCCAAACACATTTGGATAGTTTAGGTACACTTTTCCCTTTGAAACACTTCAAAGACCTATTTAACATGCCTAACATGCTCTTCCATACTTGAACTAAACATCGGGATATCATCTAAGTATATTATGACAAATTTATTAAAGTATGGATAAAATAAATCATTCATAACCCTCATGAAAGTCTTTAGACATTACATAAACCAAATGAGATAACTAACCTTTCAAATAGCCCTTGCCTAGTCTTAAATGTAGTTTTCATATGTCATTTTCTCTGATAGCCAGATTCGATACCCACTACAAATCCAACCCAGTAGAAATAGACAACATTTTCAGGCGAGTCCAGTAAATCATCTATTCTCATAAGAGGGGGATACTTGTTCTTTATAGTGATTTTCTTTAAGACCTAAAGTCAACCCACCACATTGTGCATGTCCCATCTTTATTAGGAACCAAAATTATTGGTAGACCACATGGAGATGGCGGGTGAATGAAGCCTTTTTAAACCTTGACTCTTGGATTTGATTCTTTATTTTTCGTTTCTATTGCGACATGCATGATACATTACGACATTAGGAAAGAGGGGCATCGAGACAAAAATTGTATCTCATGTTGTATTTCTCGTTTAAGGAGGCCGATTTTTTGGTTCTTTATATAGACTTTGAAAATAATCTACCTCTTTAGCAAATTATCTTTAAACTAAGATTCACAAAGCCTAAAAAAGTGTCATGTTTATCCTTATGTTGTTATTTTACAATCACGATTACATATCTACTTGAACTTATTAGCCTCTTCATCTCATTAGAAGTAACTAAATCCAAGTGTGTCTTGATTTTATGTTCCCCGACAATATATTTGATCCCATCTTTCTTAAGGCGATATTTATGCTATTTCCTATGAAACACAACATCATGATCATAGAGGCAAGGTTTCCTAGCAATACTCCACATATGTCTAATGTTATCACATCTAAATCCACTTCATCAATGTAACTATGTGATGGAAAATTTTAAACGACATTTATTTGTGACATTAATCCGAGTATTTTATTTTAGTCAACCTAATGGGTATGGTATTGGATGATTAAGAGTGTCTCCAAACCCAATTTCTTAACTAATTCTTAAAATATTAAATTTCTTTGTGATCCATTGTCGAATAATGTGTCCCCATTTACGTAGCAAGTTATCCTTATGTGAAATAATTCAACTCTTTTATCCTCATCCAGATTATTTATGTTTGAAGAAGATCCCGGAAGTACTAGAACGTGAACTAGCATCAAAAATTTTACTTTTCAAAACATTGTGGTTACTTTCCTTTCATTACCACGAGTCGAAGCCCAAATATTGTGGGATTGTTGTATTATTCTTTTCACCTTTATTTTTTTTGTAACTTATTTGGTCTAAGTTAAGGGTGAATTTTCCAACATACGGCTTCATCATGGCCGATTCTTTTGGCAATGAGAAAAAGTAGGTATTTCAATTTCCTTCTTAGTTGTCGTTGTTTTATTTCCCTTGAAACTACTCTTCCCCTTGTTGTCTTTGGGATTCTTTATTTTTGATTTCTTGAATGATTTCTTTGAAAACTTGAACGATGCATATTTTGATTAAATATGTATGGATTGAACACACACTTCATCAAAGTTAGTGGGATTAAAGATTAAAAATGTATAGTGTAAATAAGAATATAAGCGCGATATTGCTTTAATAAGTTTCACATGTATCGAATGGAATACCAAGCACCAAAGCTTTCTTCTTGAAATCTGGCAGGTAAAATCTCGAACAATATTCCTTTACCTTTCCTCAAATCTTGAAAATCTATAACAGCTTGTAGCATCTGTCGTAAAGGATAGATTTTTTTTCCTAAGAGCTTTAAGAAACTTAGACGTGAAGAGATGAATTTACCTTTCCGCTTTAAATCTGCCAGGTTTTAATTTCCACAGTTAAAGATGTTCCCCCCTTTCTAAGTGTAGCTAACTTAATTTTTTTCTTTCATCGAAATGTTCGAATTCTACAATACACTTCTAACGACAATCAGGTTTATCTAAATTTTCGGGATTCGTTTAGCCATCATATATAGGTAGTTCAATTTTACATGAATCTCAAAGACATGATTTGTGAGGACCTACTTTATGTTTCATAACAAGCTGGAAGAAGAAGAAGAAGAAGAAGAAGAGGATGGAGCAGATGGGGAAAGGAGAGCTTATAAACTTTTCCTTCTTCGTTGCCTTTGAAGAAAGAAGAAGTTTGCATCTCTTGTCTTTGCTTGTCTTCATAGAGTTCTACAACATCCACTACATGTTTAAACATTTGATTCAAATGTTCCTTGTGAACTTCACTTCGATTTCATCGAATCACTCCCATTGTCGATCGTTGAGTGACTTTCCACTTTCAACTTCTTGGTATATCTCTTTGAGCGTTCCTTCTCCACGTCACAACTTGGACACAGTTGCTTATTCACTAGAAAATCTCCTACAAAATACCTTTGCTCGATACCAAATATGATACGAAATAGGATTGAATATTCTTGAAACAAACTGATCGTTAATTTATATTGTTTTATCTTGGATTATTGAAGGAAAGAAAATTTATTTGTCGACTTAACAAGAACTTTAAAAACAAAATTAAACATAGTTGTAGAAAAGAGATATAAGACAAAAAACACGATTACGGAGTTCGTCCACGATGGAGTCGTCTCTCTCATTCTATCAAGATGTGCATCTATTTGATTAAGGAATGTTCAAGGAGTTCTTTACATCAAATTTCCCTACCCGGTCTGAACATGCTTTCAAGACACCTTTGGTCTTGTCAATAGAAGTTCTCTATCCTATATTTCCACAATGTCTATCTCAAGGTCAAATTACACCTCTGGACGACCAAAATACGCACGAAGAAAAGAATTCTCCTATTTACACAATTTCTCAATACAAGCCTCAAATTTCCACTCTTCTCCTTCGTTCAATGGCTAGGTTTTTATAATGTGCGAGACCGAGTTCAGGTCAAACCTCTTGGTAAAACTAGTATATGGTTTTACATTAAAGGAACGCATAGCTCTCGATTCAATTTTATTCAAACAAATAGGATAAGAATTGCTATTAGTTACAAGGCCCATTTAGTAATACAACGCGCAAAACCCACAAATAAACTATTGGATAAACCCAAGACCTCGACGGTCGGGCTTTGACGGTGAACGGTCTCTATGCGGGGCGCTCCTATGAAAGGTCGGCACACTAACTTCTGATGCCACCTTGTGGGTAAGTCCGGCTGGTCGGTCTCACTGCCAGTCGGCCCCATCCACATGTGAGAACACATCCTTGATGGTTCCGGTCTTACGGCGGTCAAACACTATGTTATAACTCGTTTGTAATCTTTGTAAAACCCTTTGTTCACATGTTATTTCAACTACTTTGACATTCAAGTCCTTAACTATGTGGTTAAGCTTTATAATTTAGTTTTTATACACATATGGTTTGGAGTTTCTATATGTAGGTTTTAAACCTTTTTACATAGGTTTTACAACCATAGTGTGGTAACGCTATAACATTACAATACCACTTAAGGTTCGGAACTTAGGATGTTTATTACATGGTTCTTTTACCTTAGCATTGGTTTTAGGACTATAGGTTTAGCACGCCACTTAGGTTACATATCACCATTTACATACAATTTTCCACCATTCACCTACAAACCATAAATAATTAAATGATCTCTGCATCCATAACACTCGAAATGAAGTCTTCTTGAAAACTTTCTTGACTTTAAATTGCTGGACTTAAAACTTCATGTCAATCTGAAGTATGCAAGATCCTCCTGGATCAAACTATTACTTAAAATCGGAAGTGTATTTCGAAAGTATAGACTAGAATCACTTTGAGTAAATAGGATGGATAATTGAAAAATTATGATACACCCCACCCTAGTAACTCTTGGAGTACCTACAAGAAGGCAACAAGACCAAATATTTTCCACTACCTACCAAGGAAGGAGCAAGTACGACGAGAATAAGGTAACAATGGTCGAGATAGGCATGGGACCCAAACTTGAAGAAAAAATAGTGATAATGTTTCTCTTTATAGAGCATTTCTATGGGGAGGATGTGGCTAACCTATCCTAGTTTATTCAAGAGATTTAAGGCAACTAGGTTTCATGTTTACCTTGTTCCTATTATACTAGACAAAGAGAACCTTCTGATAAGGACATAGGTTTTAGATCTATGGGGATAGAAGAAGAGCCGAAGTGTCTAGGATGCCACATTTTTGTGTTGTAGTGTAGCAATGTAATGGTATTTTATTTTTTATATTATATTTAAAGATTTGTCTCTACGTTTCTCGGTCCCACCATGGAACGAGGGTTTTTAATTTTGTAATGTTTAGCTTAAACACTATTTTGATGATGCATTTCACAACACTTGATTTGTAAATTCTTTGTAAGGTTTCTAGTTTCTCCCCGGGGCCTAGAATATCGATAGGTGATGAGCGAAGACCCCCATATATTGGTAGTCATATAATGATAATTCCATCCTATGGAGTGCATGAAATTTTACCTCGGTCTTGTGATCTGACTCCCTAATGGGCCTCGGTTCTTGGGTATGATATAAAACCTCTTTGGGCCTTCATATACGTGATATGAGAAAACATTATGACATAGATATGAAGGATACATATTCAGGCCTTTTTGTGGAAGGTATCATGATATATCTATTATTATTCCGCTTCATTTTTATTATTAACGTTCTCTGTGCATAATTTATTATGATGATATGGGGTGAATGAAATATTAGAACATTGAAAATGTTTTAAAATGTAATTAGCTACATCGAGAACTTATATACCTAGAAGAATTAAAATTGTTATTATTCTACTGGTTGAAGTAAATATATAATAATGTAAAAGTGTATAATATAGTAAATAAACAATATACAATTTGATTAAATTGATTAGCAATGAAATGAAACATGGGCATGCATTTTAGTAAAGCAAAGAAATTTTGACCTTCTTCATAAAAATGCACACACGACCTTCATTGAAGGAAAAATTGAATGATTCAACTTGGAGAGTATTTTTTTACCCATAAGTAACATTAATATAATTAAATATTTTTTTTTTCGCATATATATTCCTTTTTGTTAAAGAATACTCCAGAATTGCATGGATTTCATCGAGGTAAAGGCGGGAGTTTGTCCCTCAAATAAATGCACACCGGGACCTTTAATTAATTGGCCGGTGATATCTTGATAATTCAATCCTATGGTCTAGTAAATTTCACCCAGAGTATTGTGATGTAACACTAATGGGCCTCTAACTTGGGTTTTCTTAGTGCCTAATGGGCCTCGGTTCTTAGGTATGAGTGGTTTCATTGGGACTTGTGCTTATACTGTGACAAGAGAAATTATTATGACAAAGATATGAAGGAGATATGTTGTGTATACTTATAGATATTATGACATACCTATGACATGAATATCATGATAGGCGATGACTCTTCTGTTGCATTTTTTATTGCTAATATTCCTATACATAATTTCTTATGATGATATGGGGCGAATGCAATGTGAAAATGTTGAAAATATTTTTTAAATGAAAATATTATGTCCTCCTAAAGGGACAACTAAAAGAGAATAAAGAAGAATAAAGTTTGAAAATTAACCAAAAGAAAAGGAAAGAAATTGTGAGAAGCTACAGAATAAGTTTGCTTCCTTGAGAAAGACTATGGGGAAAATTTTGAGTTGAATAAGAACTTAAAGTTGAAAATACTTGAGATATTAGATAATATTCTTAGCTACTAGGCATCTCCTTTAATCCAAGTTTGGTCTTAGTTACAACATTCTCTAGCATGTCAAAGCTAGACACACTATGTGATAATGTGATGTTTGTTATTTCTCATCTAGTGAAACATTTCCTTTTTCTTGTGACACTACAATGATGTTTATTATTCATCAAATTACAATGAGTTTGTTTTTCATCCTATTGTGATGATTTTTTTTATTCATAAAATTACGACATCATTAATTCTTGGTTACATTGTGAAAAATATTACGGTTATAAAACATATATTTCTAAATTATAATACAATTATAAAAGTTAGATTTAAAAATAAAATATTCAAACATTTAAATATTAAAAATTATTTCAAATTTAAAATTTAATATATAAATTTATTAATTTTAATTATTGTATTTATGGCTATGGATATGTTGATCATGTGTATCCATACTAAACCATGTTTACCATGCTTGAGCATAAGTGTCCATAGTCAACCATGTTGACTATGTTGACATCATTAATTGTGGTTTGACCCGTTTGACCTTGGTTGAACATGGTTGTTCATGTTTTCTATGATAACATATGTGACCATATAAACATGGTGGAATATGTTTGACCTCAATCAATGAAGGTGAGATCATAGTTGATCATGGTTCTCAATGGTTTGTTTGTCGCATTGCAACATCATTTTTCAATCCAATTACAATGATTTTGATGTTCACCATATTACGACATTGTTGAGATTGTATCATATTTTTTGACAGCACTTATTGTCCATAAAATTATGGTGTGATACCTTGTGAGAATATGTGGTGTTCTATGGTTTTTATAGGTGATTTTTGTTCACATAGTTCACTAAGGTTTACCACATAGTTTCCTATGGTTGACCATGATTTACTTATGGTTGAAAATGGTTAAGTAACAATGAACATGATTTCCTATTTTAACTGACAATAGTTGTGATAGATAACCATAGTTAACCATGTTTACACCATTGTTTATTGTGGATTTGGCCATTTTTTAATTGGCTAAGCTTGTATTTATATATTGATCATGGTTTACCTAGTTGTTCATGATTGACTATGCTTGACCACATGTTACCATGGTTATTTGTTAATCCTATATTAATAGTGTAGTCCTTATTATGTTAGTGTATTTGCTTTATTTTTATTTTTGTACCCCTGTAGCCCCCATATTGTTATTATTTTTCCCTTACATTATTATTGTTAGGTCGTCTAGGATTACATTGTGGCCCGATGGACTCCTATATATAGAAATGAGGTTTTGTCATTTGTATCATACAAGAATTTTCATTATGTAATGTGGTAGGTTTCCCCCTCGAAGTGGCTTATTTGAGTGTTGATATCTCTTTTCTTCTCTTTTTGGAGAGTTTGGTTTCACAACATTTCGTATGGGCTTTGAGATTCTAGGGTTTTGCTGCTCCAAACGGGACTTGACATGGCATTTTCGCTATAATTTTTTTCTACGAAAGGTTTAGAATCTGAAATTTTTAGAGTGCGAAATATTAAAATCACGAGGAACATCGGCGCAAATTTCAAAGCTTGGTTCACAATATTTTCAGGAGATGATACATTGCAAATTTAGGTCATTTTTCAAGGTCTTGTATTTAACCTAAACGGTCATCTGATATTTTCGTAATAATTTTTTCTACAAAGGTTCCAGCTGAAATTTTTAGAGTGTGAAGCCAAAATGCGGAACATAGTCACAAAGTATCAAATATTTATTCACAATATGTTCAGAGATATGATTTGTCAGGAAGGTAGAGTTTTTGAAACCGAGATTTCTCGCTCAAAGAGGTGATCCTGGGAAAATATTCATAGCTCTCTCTACGAGCATCGGATTGGAATCCTATAAAAAGTGGCCACAAGTACAAAAGAGGAATTTAATTTTTGATCTATCAATTTCAGAGCCAAGGAAAAAAATGACACGTGGCAAGTCGTACGATTTCGCTCCTCTTGAACCAATCCAAAATTGGGTCATTGTGGGAGATTGGACATAACTGGCAGAAGAATCCGGCCAGTTAGACCTGTGGCATTTGAAAGAAACGAGGAAGAGGGGGCTACTACGGGCTGAATTTCAAATATTGAAATTTGAAGTATAGAGATAATTCAATTTCAATATCGAGCTCCTCAAAAGAAAGTAAAAGGTGTATTGTTTTCCGATTTGCATAAGTCTTGTTTTGAAGAAATCGGTCGTTGATTTAAAGGGCATATTGTAGAAATAGTTATCATTATTGGTTTTATAATGCCTCCAAAAAATAATTCCATGCCATTAAGCCCTCAAAAATCTATACTATGACTGACACATGAAGAGGAAGAATTGCGAGTATAGAATATCAAAATTACGGTACGAGTGCAACAAATTTCGATATTACGAAGAGAAACCGAAGATGACATAGATTTTTTAAAAGTAGAAATGGAGGCTAAGTTGGATGGTTTAAAGGATCAAATAATAGCTAATATGGATGATAAATTAGTGGAAGATCATCGAGCATCGCTTGACAAGTTCTCCAACTCGAAAAGGATAACCTAACTTTGGTGTAGAATCTAATGAAACAACGGGAAGATCAACATCACATCGACAAAAGTTACGAAGACGATCCAAGAAACAAGAACTCGACAAGTACGATCATTAGAGTATCTCGACCCAAGTGGAAGAACTTTCCTATAGAAGATTCCATATGGGAGGATGAAAATTTTATATATAGAAGCATCAAGAAATAATCAAGCGTTGAGGACAACACTTGTTTTAGGAGAAGGGCATGTTAAGTCACTATAGTAATAGTATGATCACTTATTATGTTAGTGTAGCACCCCTTATTGTTATTGTTATTATTGTGCCCTTACGTTATTATTGTTGATCGGATGATTACATTGTGGCCCATGGACTTGTATATAGAAAGGAGGTTTTTTCATTTGTATCATACAAGAATTGTTCATTCATACAAATATGAGGCCAGAGTTGCCTCGAAGTGGCTTATTTCTAAGGCATTGATATCTACTTTTCTTCTCTTTTTTGGAGCCGGTTTCACAACATTGACGTTGATCGAATGAAGGAAGATTATAGTTGACTTAGTTAAACATGGTTAACATGGCTTCTCAATGGTTTTTTGTTGTTGCATTGCAACGTCGTTATTTTCAATTGCGATGGCGTTTGGACATCATTTTCCATGTATCATTGCGGCAACATTTAATGACTCATCGGAAGGTGTTGTTGTTTATTGTTCATCATGTTACCCAGCAATATTTATTGTTCATTACATTGTGAATACATATATTTGGCACATTGTGATGTCATTTTTTGAGCAAGGTTGACCATGGTTGACTATGGTTGACAATGATCAACCATTATGACAATAGTTAGTAATTTTTTACCATGTTGAGCATGCTTGGGCATGAGTTTACAATGGCAACTAAAGTTATCCATGATTGGCCATTGTTGCCCCTGGAGGATATGGTTGACTAAGGTTGTTTATGGCTAACTAGGGCCAACCATGGTTCACTATGGCCAACCATGATAACCATAATACCATGGTTGACCATGGTGATCATAGTTGACCATGGTGAACATAGTTGACCATGGTTGACTAAAAAATGATGAAGCCATAGTGAACTATTGTTAATAATGATCAACTAAGATGACCATGAAATTCTAGTTGATTGTGGATGATCATGGTTGTCCGCTGGGTGATATGGTCAACCATAATAAATATGGTTGACTATGAATAACCATGACTTACTATAGTTGACCATAGATAATTATGGTTAACTATGGCTAACCCAAAGGTGACCCATGATTGTATATGGTTGACTAAGGTTGATCACAATTGATTATGGTTGACCATGGTTTCTTGTTGTTAACTATTTTAAGCAACATTGAACATTTTTTCTATGCTTCTCATTAGTTTACCATCGTTTAACTATATTGGACATGGATTAGATTATAATAAACCATGCTAACAATGGATGAAATATAATAGACTACAATTGGTCATCATTAATTTTTTTTTTAACTAATTATAATAAAAATGATGAATATATCTATGGAATGAATATATAAGAAAATAATATATATATAACTAAATATTTTAAAATAAAATTATTTTATAAAGTTCTAAAATATTATTAATAAAATCACTAAAATTATAAAAAAATAATATTAAAATTAGAAACTTATTAAAACCATTATATTAATAAGTCTATTAAAATAAATTATATCAATAGAATTAAAGTTTCGAAGTTATAATAACGAGTATTTAAATTATATTAGATTAATAATTATATTATTTATATAATATTAAACATAATTAAAAGAAGATTAAAACCATATTAGAAATCAATTATATATATATAATTTGACATTGTTTATATCATGGTCTTGTATAAAAATAATATCCAAATAAATGGTGGAATTGAATCAATAACTAAACATCTAGAAGTTACTTAAAAAAATCCAATAACCATTTATCCAAACCTATAAAATTATAATAATTTATTAAATATATTATAGATATACATTTGAAATAGTAATATTATTATTTTCAAAGAATTTAAAAATTATATTAAATATTAAAAATACAAAAATATTATATATATATAAATATAATATCTTAAAAGAATTGATTAAAATTTATACTTAAATTGTTGTTCAACTTAAACTAGAATTAATGATGATCTCATTTAAAAATAGTAAATAATGTAGCCTTTTTACTTTAAATTGTTATCAAAATGACATTAATAATATTAAAACTTCTGAAATACATTTTATTGAAATATAAATATAAATTTTTTACAACTTTATCAATTTAATTGCTTACAAGTTTCCATGAAATTTGATAAATGGAATTTGTATTAAGTATCCGATTTACATATTTATATATTTTATTTTACCATATACTCAAACATGTGCATCTATATTGAATCATACATATACCATGCATGCACTTATTACATGTTATCCATGTATTGTTATTTTCAATGATTCACACAAAAATCCTTGTAAACAAATGTAAGCACAATAATTTCTTTCATGTGGTCGTTAACAACAAGAGCTCATTTGCATACACTCTTCATATGAATATTCCATGTGACATGGAATTTATCAAGTAACGTGATTATATTACCTAAAACATAACAAGTACTAATTTCTTATTTTATTTTGATTCATGTATTCATATTGTTTGAAAATAAAGTATATTATTCAAGCAAAAATTTTAGTTAAGGGAAATTCCTTCTCAATCCATTTCATGGTCATCACATCATTTTTAGTTTGGTCATATTGATCTATCCAAGCCCCTTAACTAATCGTTAAATTATCCACATATTCCCTTTAATGTATTTTTGCAAAGAAGACTTGCAATGCTTATTAGCAATTTATTACATGATTTAAACATAAAATAATTATTAAAATTAGATATAACTTTCCTAAAAAATTATTACGCTCATAATCCAAAATACTTTTTTCTCGTAACAAATATGGAGTTCATTTTCATTTGCACTCATGTACATATCAATTATTTACACACACACATCATTTGTTATCAAATTAATTCATGCATGAGTTATAACATCTCAATTCAAAACCAATTTAATCCTCTTAATTCACTTGAGTTCAACATGATAACAATATAATAGATATTTATAATAAATCAAACCTTCCCATGTTTACTTAGAAAGAGAAATTAACATATCACCACACAAAAAAAATTTAAACACGGTCTTTAATAAAAACCTTAAGATCCCATAAGTCCTAAATAGATAAAAAAGAACCATTTCCAGCATTCTTATCTGAAGTACAATAGTAATAGAAACCATTAGTACATAGATTTATTTATTGTGGACCCTTTTGTATATTAGAAAACTCTTGGCGATGTTCCCCCATCTCTTTTCACCTCACCATAGGTGGGTGACTTCCACCTTCCTAACTTCTCCGGGAACCAAGCAACTCTCGGTGGGTTCAAATGCATTTCTAGTGGTTCTTCTTATTGTTCTTCCATTGATGTACTACAACTAAGGAATTAATGAATTCTTTGCTTGATCCAGGTGGATATTGGTGGCCACTTGCTATTTTTCCTGCCCTCAGGAGTCAATCTCATCGGTTTCACGATTATAGCATCATTTACTATTTTTTGCGAGTTTTTTGGGTCACGAACTTTTGAAGCAATTTTGACCCTAAACGGTGTTGTTTTGAGGGTACGCAACAATCCCATAGCCATAGGTAGGGATTCATTCAAATAATATAGTATTCATATTTTTCTTTCCAAGAAGGTATCATATGCACCAAACGGAATCCTTATGACCAAGTTACGACCCCATAAGGTTAAACTACATTTGACTCCAACGAGGCCTAGAAACGCTTGATGTTACATCTCTTAGGGCTTCCATTTATTTTTGAATAAGTAAAAATTCCTTGAGCCTCTGTGTACTGTTCCATGGGCATGTAACCACCACATCTCTTCTTAGAGATAAAGCTACCATCGCCCAAGATAATTTATTTCCATTTTGTACGTAAGCATATTTAGTTATTTGATGTTAATTAAATCAATTTTTTTTTGTTGTATCTCTTTATTTATGTTTATATATGTTTTATGTTGTGTTCCTACACATAATTCTAGACGATTGGTATCATAGTGGTCTTCTCTTTCTACGTTGTACATGCATGTCTATGAGTCGGTGTATAAGGAGTTAGGGCTCAAGCTTGGTTGAACCTTTTGCAAGTTCAGCCTCACAAGCCCAATAGAATACCGATGGTGGAAGAAAATAAAGATGAAGGAGCCAGGATATTCCTTCAAAATATCTCTTGAAGAAGCCCTCGAGTGACAAAGGGGTACTATGATGGGAAAAATTTTCCCGGATCAACCCGGTGACTTCTAAGAACACATATTCATTCGAAAACCACTCTATAGGAAACACTCCCTTTAAGGTATAATTGAAATTTGAGATCCCCATATTTGAATGCCGAGAGAGATACATATGTCGTAAATATATGGTTCAATATGTTGGAAGGATATTTTTTTTGTGACTTTTCCAATAAGGAAAATATTACATTTGCGCTCCTCAAAGTCACCCCCCATGTCAAGGACTAGTGGAAACCTTTTCTGAACAAAAGGATGAGAGGGAACCCTCAATGTTTTTATCAACACGCACTTAGATTATTTACGGATATATCAGACAATATTACCCCACGAGAACTATGAATATAAATACATAATTTTACTGGTGCAGTATGGAAAGGACTTGAACGTTCCAATTTTAAATATATTTCATACCCTTTGCGAAATTGGGTATCGAGGTTTACGAGTAGAATTTGTTACTCGAAGTACCATGACTTTATACTGTTGTCCATGATGAGATGGATTTATTGGACATATCCTCTCTTAGCCTTGCTATCGATATATTATCAAGATTGAGTAAAAATTAAACAGAAACCATTGATACTATTGATCTACGAATCCGAAGCAAGGAAAGGAATCCCCAAACCGTAGAACTAAAGACAAAGCCAAGGTGGAATAGAGACGAGAGAAACTCGTTGAATTTTCAAGAAAAATAAAACATAACGGAAGAAAATAAGGTCACGGGAAAATGGGTAGATTTTGCATAGAAGCCCACTCACGAAAAAGTAGTGTCGAGCCAGCAGTCACTAGTGGGCGAGCTAAATGCTTCTAAATCGTATGCATGTTAAAACTCCAAGTCAAAAACTAGCAAGGGGAAGGATAGAGCGGGGAGTATTATTGATGTGTAGCCCAGTGCCACCATTTCCACTGCAAATGTCAACAATGTTCGATCACAGTCCGGAGGGTGGCGACTCTTCCACTCATAGATGTGGGTGAGGGTTCTTCGTTGCGGTTAATTATTAATAGAATCCAAAGAACCTCATTTCAATAGATTTCAGAAGCAATTTGGCCTACCAACCACACCACACCTGCCGCCAGTTGGCTTGCAGGGAATGATGTCCCCATCAGCCCAGCGGAGCCACCTTCCCTGCAACCCGAGCCCTTCCTGGGGATAGAGGTACTCGGTGATGTTTCTCCTCTTGATTTTTGTGATGTATTATTAGGCCAACAACACTTGTGGAAGTGTCATGATATGTATGAGTCTAGGCCTCCCACTACTATTATTGCTGGGAAATAAGTTATGGGATGCAGAGGTATTACTTTTCCTACCACCTCACAGTCTACTTGCAAGTGTGTTGTAAGATAATTTCTAAGACTAAGAAATTTATCTTCCTTATGATTCAACCTCGGGGGAAAGAAAGAATATTGTGGCCACACTTGCCAGCCTCCATATCTGACTCCTGTGTTGTGCTCGTGGGCAAGTTCATGGAGGATGGGGTATCCTCACCTCACCCATGAGGTACAGGCATTGTTGGGTCAAGCACTCCATCAATTTTGACCACAGGTGTACCACTACTAGCAGATAATCTATCGATTCATGACTGTGGAGAACAATGAAATCAGAGGAAAATTCAAGATTTTATTCAAGGGGAATATCGGGCCAATTTCACCACCTATTTATTATTCTAATCATGTTGGTACAAGAAAAGTTAATTGGAGACTTTTTATTATTATTATTGGGTGCTAAAAATATCATTGTTAGGAATAGGTATTTAATCTGATTGATGATCTTGGCTTGACTCAAGGGGGGGAAATATTTCCATCTTAACATTGAAATCAATTCACAACTACTCTTTAGAATTGCAAATCAAAGCCCTCAGATGCTGCTCTGGAATATTTCCCTCAAATCCAAGAGGACCTCTTTGAAGGTTGGTCATGCCTTTCGGAATGACGAATGCCATGAAACCTTCATGTGGTTGACGGAAGACATCTTGTAAACCCTTCACCAAATATTTCATGGTATTCACAGGACAACATCACAGTAGCTGACTCGGAGTTGGGAAGGGCACATAAACCATATCAAATAAAGTGCTCCAAACCCTATGACAACACAAATTGTGTGAAAGTGGAGAAATGAAATTTTGGTATGACCATGTTTCAATATCTAGGGTAGAAAATTGATGACCAATGTGTGCATTAAGGACCTACCAATATATAAGTTATTTGGGATTGTCTGTTAACCACTCTAATAGAGATCTGCAACTTTATGGGTCTTGCCAATTTCTATCATATGTTCGTGTTGGGATTCCTATCGCATGTTCGTGTTGAAATAAATACACCAAGGGAAGAGTGAATGAAAATTTATTTTGGTCTAAATATAAATAGAAGGAATTTTTTGAGTTGAAGCATTGCCTATATACTTTTGATATAAATACTACATATATAATAACAATTTGAAATTGAAATGAGACACCTGTTTATGTTATTAGTGCGGTTATTACCTAGTATGGGCATCCGGTGGCATATCACGGTGAGACACTTTTGAATACAAGTTTCGTCCTCCCACTTATGATAAATAGATGTATTCCATTAGTGGTAAAGAAAATGGAAATGTACATTATAGGAAAGGAAACATCCCATCTACACAAAAAACTTGTAGAAAATCTATCCAAGGGATTCAATGCGATCTTGTAATGTACTAAAATCAAATCTTTGAATCCTTCTAAAATTTGTGGAAACAACGATCGCACAATCACATAAAAACTAAGATAAATAAATTATCAATCACAAAACACAATATGTATACGGGGAAATAAAACGCTCAAAACCTAATACATCCTATTGTATAATTAAAGATACAGAGCAATACAATTGCTTGTCTCATAGAAACCTACGCATACCTTCAAACTGTCTCCCTGCGATCTGGGATAAATCAGTCAAATACCTAACCAATTCACTATAACTGTCATTAACCTTTCTCATGCATTCTTGTAAGAATTATTCACCTATTAAATAAGAAATTCCAGAATTTATTTTGGTCATCGAGGCTTCTGGTGACTCCATATGACTTTGTACAATTTTATAATTATACAATTGATAATTATCTTCCTTTAAACTCAATCTCAACTAGTCCTTCCTTAGAAATTACATGCAACAACTATTTATAGAAAATTATTAGTTAACTGGTTGGTCTACTTTGAATTAAATCATATTTCATTCACCTGGACTTATCACTAGCTCATCTCTCAATTAGAACTAGTTAAACTTATTTTAACTCAATTAATTGAGTTAAATAATTAAAACTCAAAAGTAAATATAACACACCCTCTAAAATTTTGGGATAACTCTACATGCCTCCTCTGTGACCTCAACTTGAATTTCATAAGCTAAATCAGTCTTCTTGACTTAGTTAACTAATACAAGTTGGCATGAGATGGATGCAGTTTCTCTTCCAATTTCATTAAGGGAAAATTAAATCATAACCCCCCTTTGTATCACTTCCTCCCTCTAAAAAATAAAGGGATTATCTACTACCTCGGTCGTGTCTTTGTGGAACTTGAATTTACTTCTTGCAACGCCTTTGTCAGAATGTTTGCATCTAAGCTCCTTCATGGGAATGTACTCTAATGACATAATCTCATTTCCGGACAATATATGAGATGGTGATATCATATATCAATATTCTTGGAGCTTGTCATGAAAAACTAGATTTAAATAGAATTTTATCACCTTTCTGGTTATCCAAAATAATATAAATCGGATCCATCTATAAAACGGAAACAATCCATAGTATCTTCATCATTGGATGGCCTCGCATGCTACTCACTAGTTTCTGTGTACCTGCCTCTGCTAAAGTTTGAGTGAAATTGATATTTTGTTTCTCTTTAATAACAATAAATTCCTACTAATCCTATGCTAAAGATGCCCCTAATGTGCTCTTCCTATCGGATGGACTCACTACCCAATCTACATTAAGTGAAGCCTTGAAGCTTTACTCTCTCTTGTCTTTTTATGCCATAGCCCATACTTTGGTACCTCTAGGTATCTCAACACGTGATTATCTGTATTCCAAAGATATTAGTAGGCTTCACCATAACTTTACTAAGCTGGTTAACCACATAGCATAGGTCAGTAGTGTGTTCACTAAATACATAGGTAGACCCACGAGCTTCATGTAAATAGTAGCATCCACTACATCGCCCGAAGTAGCAACAATATTCCTCGAGTTTCATGCTAGAGGAGTCTCCATGAGTTGGCTTCCCTCCCATGTGGAATCTTGCGGGAGCATGGTAATTTTCATTTTTAGAATTATGTAATAAGGGGTTTACGATATTTCAATTGTTTTATTAATTAATTTGTTATTTTTAAATAAAATAGGAGATAAATTATAAAAGTGAGGATTTGTATATATTCTTTTAATAATTAAATAAAGTATGAGATAAAATAGAATTAATTAAAATTTAGGGAGTAGGAATTCTATACTCCTAGGACTTAGTTGAGTCCACACCTAAAATGAATTTAAATTGGTTGGTTGAGGATTAGGTGGAGAGATTTTTGGAATGAATTAAATTCATTATTTATGTATAAATATGAGTGTTTGCTGAGGAGAAACACGGTGGAATAATTGAATAAATGAGATAGTGAGGAGTTGAGTGAGTGAAAGAGTACGTTGAAGGGCCAAGAAGCCAAGAGGCCACCGAATGTAATATACGGCTGGAGAATTTTTTATATTTATATATGTAGTGGTTTGCATGGCTCTTTTCACCTTCATGTAAATCTAAGCTAAATGTTTTTTTTTTTTTTCATGGTTTTATATTATAGAAAATTTGAGGCATTTTCATTAAAATTGGGTTAATTTTTATAAGGTCTACTGTGAAATTCTGCATCATTTCGGTGTCCCCGGGCTGAACAAGAGTTGATTGAGTTGTAAAATTTTGTGGCACTTTGAGTCTATAACTATATGAAATGTGTGCGTAATTATATGTTATTTAATTAATATGTTGGCTCTTGTAAGTAAGATTATGTTTGGTTGGCATTGGATTTGAAGAATTCCATTCTTTTTTTAATCTTGGTTATATATACTTTTGTATCATTTTAATGTATTACAACAAAATAAAATTGATTTGAAGTCGGGTGGGACTTTCTACCGAAGGAAAAATGTCATCCCTAGTTGGTATTTGAAGGAGCACACTCGAAGGGAATTCGGTGTTGAGTTAGAGCACACGCGAGCAGGACTTTGCGTTGAGTTTTGAGAAATTTGAAGCTATGTTTATTGTGAAGGCCGATTGATTGGTAAGTTTAAGTCGACCATTCGTGGTGAGCATGAATGGCGTTAAGCAAGTGCATGACCGACGTTAAAACGGTGGTGTAATTTGCTAAGTACTTATAAGCTCCTTTGAAAATTTAACGATTGGAAAGTATATTGACGATTGTCGACTCTTAAGTTGCGTTGGATTTGGAGTGCACGCGGGAGAAAAAATCTACGTCGAATTGATTCTTACGTTATGTAAGAGTTGAATTACAAGTGCGAGTGTTTTATATGAAAAGCTTGTAGTGTAAACTTGATTTAGCATTTGGTGTTGAGCGCTGAACGGTGTTGAGCACGTCCATCAATTGTATATTCAACATTAATCGGTAACATCACTTGTCAGGCGGCATGCTTGAAGGTAACACAATATTGTCAAAGTCTCTGATCGATTGTTGTTGGTTTGATTGTAGGCCCTTAATGGAAAATAGTCGATGCCAAATTGTAGCGTTAGCATGAGTTTGTGTTGCAACGTTAAGTGCAGAGCTGAAAGTGAACGAGAGCAGGAAATCAGAGAATGCGTAATCTAAAAGAGTGCTTTTTTGTATGATCATGCTATTAAGTTGCATGCAGGGAGAAAAGACATCGAATTGCATAAATTGATGTCAATCTGGTGTCAAAGCTTCAAAACTAGAATGCAAGGGATTTTAAGGGACAACGTGCCAAGTTGAGAGCGATAGTGCGAATTCCATCGATGGGAAAGGTAAGATCATTTCATTATGCGATGGTTTTATATTATTTGGTCCGATCTATTATAACGACACATGATATGATACGTGGATCTGAAACGATCTTTTAAATTTTAAAGCCTTAAATTGTTGTGGCATGCGGTAGGAAGGAGAGTTGGATGATATCGAAGATTCATATCGGTAATTTATTTGTTAAAACATGATGTTATATCATGTGTATCGACTATATTATGTTGGGGCTAAATTAACCAAAATTGAACTTTGAGTTAAGATGTGATAAGCCTTGGCTTCATTAAAAATTTGAGGTTTTAAATAAAACCAATGGGGTTTAATTAAAGTCTTTTTCTAAGACTTTTGAAAAGGGTTTTTTTGAGACTTATTTGGGTTTTATAGAAAAGCCTTGGTTATGTGTTGAGTGGTGTTTAAATCATATGTTTTGATAAGCTTTTTCATGAAGGAATTGAAATTGGGATTGTATTGAAGTATGGTTTTCATAAGCCATAAAACACGTGAACAGAAGCAGTTCACAAAGGAGGGGAAGATGACTGTTGATAGTCATTTCCGAAGATCTGATGAAGAGTACGAGCAGGAGAAGGCTGAGATAATAATTCACCTTGAATTGTTAATGGAGTTGTTGCAAGAAAATGTGAAATACCAGACACATGGCTGGACCATGAGAAAGAAGGTGAAGTGGCAGAAGCTACACGCAAAGAGGGAAAAGCAGGTAAACATACAGTTGATGGAGGAGATGAGGAAGCTCAAGTAGATGTTGAGTTGTGAAGAACTCAGAGAGGCTGAGTTAAAAATGGATGTTTCCATTTGTGGCCTGGAACATGGTGAAATTCTGGGTGAAGAGATCAGTGAGGAAGATCTCATGAACTATTAGGATAGTTCAGAAGCATCTGAATATATGTTCGTAAGAGAATTAGGTGAGGGTATGAAGCCTTGCAATTTTTCTCATAGTTTATGTATGTTTGCAGGATGTGCGAAAGATAGTGAACAGTCTGATGGAATTGTCACAAAGGAGAATGAAATTCTTGAGGTAATGTCTGGTAGAGAATTCCTTTTAGAGAAGGAATGTGATGATTGGTCAACAACAAGTGAAGGTATGGAAATTTGTGTAAAATTTCCGAGTTCTACTCCGGTTGAGATTGTTAAGTTATACAGAAAGTTAGATCTTCAGAGAAGAGAGTTGGAAAAGAAGAGGACCTATTTTCAGGGAAAATTGTTGAAAGACACAGAACAGGGAAACATTTTTCAAACAAATGATGTGGATGAGGGACTAATTGATAGTCTCACAAAGGAATTAAATCAGCATACTGATGTGCTGATGGATGAGGGAATTTGAAAGCAGTATACTGAAATGTTGCCAGCAGCGGAAGGGGCACTGAAGCCTTATGTTTTTTATTCTAACAATTGTTTTGTGAGTACAGGTTTTATTTCCGATGCTGGAGGAAATATATTGGATTGAGAAATTTAACTAATAAGGAGGATAATGATGAAAATATCCCAAAAGATGCCAGTAGCAGTAAAACAAAGAAGAAGCAGCAAGAGAAAGACAACAGAAGATTGTGAAAGCATAGCCAATGGGGCAATGTAGCATAAAGTGTGGAAACTCGAAGAAGAACAACAAACAGAAGCAGCGAAAAGTGGAAAGTTGTAGCATAAGATATGGGATCCAGGCAGACACAGATCTGAACACATGATCAGGTGATCATGATTAATTTCAACCTTGGGAGTCTGATGCAGGAGCATCAAGGCCAATTTTCATTTTTAAATTATGTAATAAAGGGGGGTGTGATATTTTAATTGTTTTATTAATTAATTTGTTATTTTTAAATAAAATAGGAGATAAATTATAAAAGTGAGGATTTTGTATATATTATTTTAATAATTAAAAGGATATGATAGAAAATAGAATTAGGTAGAAAATTTAGGGAGTAGGAATTCTATATATGGGACTTACTTGAGTCCACACCTAAAATGAATTTAAAGTAGATTTAGTTGAGGATTAGGTGGAGATATTTTTGGAATGAATTAAATTCATTATTTATGTATAAATATGAGTGTTTTTGTGAGGAGGAAACACAGTGGAATAGTTGAAGAACAGAGATAGTGAGGAGTTGAGTGAGTGAAGAGTGGTTTGAAGGGCCAAGAGCCAAGAGGCTGCCCAATGTAATATATGGCTGGAGAATTTTTATATGTATATATGTAGTGGTTTGCATGGCTCTTTTCGCCTTCATGTAAATTTAAGCTAAATGTTTTCTTTTCATGGTTTTATATTATAGAAAATTTGAAGCATTTTCATTAAAGTTAAGGAGTTGAATTTTTATATGCCAGGATCTGCTTTCTAGCAGAATTCTTGCATCATGGAACTTCCTCATAGTCTCATTGCCATATCCCCCCTAAGATAGAAATAGCTCCCCATCTATTTTCCATATTTCCAATCCCAAGAAATAGTGCAAGAGCCCCATCTCCTTCAACTCAAATTCTCTTGCAAGATCCTCTTTGCAAGACTTGATGAGTTGCTCATCATATGTGATTATCATATCATCAACATAAGGTAGAATAATAAAAAATTTACCAACAACCACAATATGGTATAGGTTCACATCTGCTTCACTCTTGGTGAATCCCAACTCAGTGAAATAGTTGTCTATCCCAGTGTACCAAGAACGAGGTGCTTGCTTCAACCCATACAATGCTCTCTAGAGTTTGCACACATGTGACTTTGTGTCTAAGGTCTCAAAAAATTCTAGCTACTCAATCTACACCTCTTCATCAATAACTCCATTGAGAAAGGTTTTCTTTAAATCCATCTAATGTATCTTCCATCCCATCTCCGCTGAGAGTGCAAGAATGGATTTGATAGATGAGTACCTTGCGACTGGTGCAAAATTCTCATCATAGTCAATCCCATCCACCTGAGAGAACCCTTTGGCCACAAATATGGCCTTGTGCTTCCCCACACTCCCATATGCTTCTTGCTTCACCTTGTATACCCACCTGGATCCTAACACTTACTTCCCCACTAGCCTTGAGACAACTTCCCATGCATTGTTTCTAATAATGGAGTCATAATCCTCAAGCAAGGAATGATCCCACACTAGTTGTTGCACTGCTTCCTGAAAAGAGGATTGTTATATCTCAATACCTTCTCTCATAAGAGCCATATATCCAATGTATCATTGTCAAGACCTTCTCTTCTTGCGTTGTGATGTGGGTTCTCCCACATTCTCTCTCGCATCTATCAATAATCTGCCAGCCTCTCTGGTGCACTTCCTTCCATATATGGTTAATGGATCTTCATGAGTGGTTTCTACCACTATTTGTTCCTCTAGTTGTGTCTACTCCACATCTTGAGGTTCTTCTTTTGGAGCCAAGAGCTCCTCAACTACATGAAACTCAATCTCCCTCTCAAGGGACAATCACATGGATTTCTCTTCATCATATTTCACATATCTTCTAACCACTATCATCATGCGTGTTGGCATGTACACTTGATAGTTGTGAAGTTTATCAGTGTACCCCAAAAATATCCCCATCCTCGTTTTTGGCTCTAGATTCTTCCTGGAATCTTTGGTGACATGGAAATAAACATATGGACCAAAAATTTTAAAATATGACACATATGGTCTCTTACCTGAAAAAGCCTCCTCTAGTGTACTCATCCCAAGTATCTAATGAGGACTTCTGTTATGCACAAATACTATTGTATTGCGTGCTTCCGCCCACAAATACAATACTAGGACCTGATCATGCAACATACCTTGTGTTTCTCCCACAATAGTTATGTATTTCTTTCTTGAAACTCCATTCTGTTGTGGGTTATGATGTGCTATATATTCTCTTTGAATTCCTTCTAAGGCACAGAAGTTCTTGAATTCATTAGAGATGTATTCTCCACCATTGTCAGATTCTTCCCCGTATCTTTCTTGACAAGTGCCTTGAAACCACAAAAATTGGAGAACATATGATATATATTCTGCATTACGAAAATCCAATAGTTTCTTCAAAAATCATCATAAAAAATCACATAATACATGTTCTTTGACGTGAAAGCTCTTGAAAACAGTCCACACACATTTGAGTGAACTCTCTCAAGGATCACCTTAGCTCTGATTTCCTTCTCGTGAAAGGTGGTTGTTGTATACTTTCCCAATGTACACCCTTTTCATATATCTCTCTGAAATCTATCTTTCCCAAGTGCACCCTTTTGAAGTCCTGAAGAAATCTATTGCATGATCTTCAAAGCGTTGTGGTGTATATGGCCAAATCTCTTATGCCATAACTGACAAATGTCTCAGCTCTCCACCTTCTTTGCTTCCATTGCCAAGGAAAAAAATTCTTCTACATCCAATTTGTAGAGGTTCTTTATTCAAACCCAGATATTTTTCACCTGCCATGTGGATTTTTTAATGAAGGAACACCTTTCCTTCACTAAAGATCATGTCATATCCATGGTCTTCCAACATAGCGACTGAAACCAAATTATTCTATAAACCAGTAACATACATGACATCTTTTAATGTGACAGTATTACCTCACTCCCTCTAAAAGGTAACTGTACCTACACTGGTGGTTCTATACCTCTTGTCATCACCCATCTCGATGTGCATATCGATATCCTTCTCCTCCAAGCTACTGAAGAATTCCTTGTTGTCGGTCATATGGAATGAAGTTGCACTATCCAAGTACCACACAATACTCATCACAAATGACACCATGCAAGTGATGAGAGTGAAAGCCAACACGAGCTATGAAGTAAGTGCTTCACCTACTGCTCCACCTGAGGCCTTCTTATTGGTCTTCTTTTGTTGACAATTTGTGGCATAGTGTCCATGCTCATGATAATGAAAACATTTCACCTTTGACAAGTCTCTCTTCTTGCCTGCCTTGTCAGAATTCAATTTGGAATGGGACACCTTCCTTTTTCCTTTATTTTCCTTTTGAGCCAATGCACAATTATCCTCATTGTTAGTCTTTTATGAGGATACATCTCTAGTGCTCTACTGAATCTCTTCTTGTACCAAGTCAGACCATAATCACTCCTAGTCCGATAGCTTCTCCCTCCCATTCAAAGAGTCCTGGTAGCTATGCTAGCTCTTGGGAAGGCCTAGAAGAGCTAGGCTCACCAAATCCTCATGGGGAGTTGTTATCCCAACACTTGCAAGCTCATCTCGACATTGAGTGAACTTCGTCTAGTATTTTTGGATCATGTCGCCCCTCTCAATCTTGATCTTTTTTAGCTTGTATTTTAGCATGAGCTTCCTGTGGTCACTACTATTCTAAAACATATCTGTCAAGGAATTCCACATATCATATGGATTCACCTTTCCATGGATATGTGAGACAATATTATCTCTAACTCTCTCTAACAATATCCTTCTCGCCTTTGCTACATTATCCTTCCATGCATCAAGTTTTTGAGCATCTGCTGCTGTGGGCTGGGGAATATCACTGTCCATGAATTCCTTCAGTCCATTATCCTCTAGCATTACTGCCATCCTTTCCTTCCATTCTATGTAATTAAACTTTCCCTCTGGAGCATATTCTAGTCTCAATCCATTGAAAGACATCTTGATATGTTGCTGGGTCCTGAAGAATAAATCTGCCAATTCGATGTACCTGTTCAAAAAAAACTCAGGTTCTTATCTTCTATTGTGATTCCTAGTGCTCTTATACCATGTATAAAATCTATCCAAAGGATTCAATCTGATATTGTAATGTACTAAAACAAAATAATTAATCCTTCAATAAATTTGTGGAAACCAAATACGATCACACAATCACATAACAAGTAAGAGAGATAAATTATCAATAACACAATAGAATATGTATGTGGGGACAGAAACTTCTAAAAAATCCGTTATCTGTACACTGTATAAAGTCAATACAGTGAAACAATACAATTATTTTCTCTAACTGAGAAACCTCTGCACTCTTCTAACTTTCCCACTCTGATCTAGGAAAAATTAGTCAAAGAATTAACCAATTCTCAGCCTTTGTATGACCAACCTTGCTCACACATTCTAGGAGTAATTGTCTCCCTATTAAATAGGAAATTCCCAAGAATTGATTGTGAAATTTGTTCGAGGCTTCCTGATGACTCTATACATGACCTGTACAATTTTATAATTATACAGCTTATAGTTATATTCCCTTTAACCTCAATCTCACCTGGGCATTCCTTAGAACTAACATGAAACAACTATCTATAGCAAATTATCAGTTAACTGATTGACTACTACTTGTGAATTAAATAATATTTAATTCACTAGACCTATTAGTAGCTCATCTATGATTTAGAACTAGTTAAACTAATTTTAAGTCAATTAATAGAGTTAACTCATTACAACTGACGAATAACTATAATTGGACCCTCTAAAATCATGGGAGAATTGTGCATGCCTCCTCTCTAACCCTCAACTTGAATTTTCTAAGCTAAATAAGTCTTACTGGCTTAGTTAACTAATACAAGTTTTCATGACATAAAATTATAATTTCTCTTCCAATTTAATTAAGGGAAAATTAAATCAGAAGCCCCCTTGGGTGCCATTTCTTGGTTCCATTTCAACACAAGCAACCCTTGGAGCTCATATAGACACAAGGAAACTTACAGTATGATCATCATAAAAAATAGTCCACATACGTGCAACAATTCCATTTGAACATCAAGTACAATAAGGGAAACACCAATAATTTTGTTGAAAATATTAGCCGACCACCGGTTATGGTGTTGACCACTATGGACAAGGGACTTCCAGGTGGCCGCACATCTACAAGAGTGATCTAGAATTCAGAAACAAATATCAAATACTCCTAGAAGGAAAGCAAGCTATAGGCTCTCACCTCTAGGGTGCATTGTTCTACCACCTGGGAGAACACTATGTTCCTTCAAGAGAGTGTGCCAAGATGATTTAGGAGGTGCACGAAAATCAGGTTGCTAAACATTTTGGAGTAGAAACAAAAGTTGCAGTGCTGTGAAATTATTTTTATTGGATGAACCTTCAAGGATATTTTGGGAAGTACATCACGTATTTCACTTCCTGCTCCATTTCCAAACCGAAAATCAATAATTAAGGACTATATACTCCTCTACCTACTCCTAGTCGGCTTTGGGAATACATCTTTATGGATTACATGTCAGGTCATCCTTCTACTAAGCATGGAAATGACTGAATTTTTGTTGTCATCGAAAAATTCTCTAAGATTCCATTCTAGTAGCCTACAAGAAGAGTATCACAATAGACATGTAACACCCTCCACCTAAATCTACCCAAGTAACCAGCCAAATGGGGTAAACATGTGACAAAGAGTTACCATGATCTTATTCAAGCTCCTAGGTGAAATTAAGGAAGTGGAACCGACACCACACAAAAAAACACAACATTATAGACCTTATACACCTACTACAAGACACCTAGGAGCCATGATAACCTTCCAGAAGGCTGTCCCCTACATCAAATTGAAGTTTTCAAGCATCAAACCCCCAGTCGTTCCCTTGATAAGGCAGCAATGTGAATGTAACCTCCTACTCGCATGCATAATCCTACATCCAAGAAAATTTGGAAATTTTCACCCAATGTTGTACCAATGACTGTGGATTTTAAGGCTAGATTCCAGGGTTGGGGCTAGACCTTTTCCCATAAATCCCTGTAACTCTCAAAATTCACAAATTACATAAGTACAATGCTTTCAAGCCAAATTTCACACCAGGACTAGGCCAGACCATCCCCAACCAGGACTGACATTCATCAAACATGTCACAAAATGTAGTCTATAGGTATAAATAATAGATCTAAGCCTAGGGGTCTCATACTTATCTGAGAATCTCTGAGAATCACTGTTTCCTCATCACATTAACTCCATTATCATATATATAGGAACAAATACATTGTTGATTCATTTACAAATCAAAACATGAGGAGATCCATACATCATCACTGCCATAAAACACATTCATAACCAACATATATGGCAACATAAATGACAAGCACATAACAACCATGTAAGTCACCAAAAACAAGAATATTTACCGACTAATACAAGGGGAAAATAACTCTTATTTCCTAAGAAAAATGAAACCAAGTCCGAGACTTCCACGTTCCACCCAACCGTAAACATGGCTAAGCCAAATCTCTCTTCATCCATCACCCTCCTGCCATATTCCAAGCCAAAATGTGCTATCTTATAAAATTCATCAATCAAAACCAAACTAGAGCTTCCAGAGGCCAAACCACCTCAATCCTGAACCATTAATTCTGCCTCACATTCAGACATCACTAACCATCATGAGGCTGGTCTCTACCTAAGTGGTATAGGGCTCTAGAGCATTTGTTCTGACCAAGTATTCTAGGACTAGTAACTCAACCCACAGTTGTCGTTTGTCTTCTAGAGCATTTTTCCATCCGGAGATTCCAAGAATAGTAACTCAACCAACCAAGGGCTTCTAGAGCATTTTTTCAGCCAAGCCTTCTATAACTAGTAACTGAACCCAGGCTGTTACAGGGATTTACAAGTGTTTGTCCACCGTAGGATTTCAGGAACTAGTAACTCAACCCATAGCCAAAGGCACATGAGAAACAAATAGAAAATCAAGAAATGAAAAGAACCCACAACACCATGACTATCCAAGAAATGGAAAGACTATGAAAATCCACTGTCAATCCAGGAAATCATCTATGCCAACAACATATCATGACTAAGAAACCACATGAATATGCCATGCATGCCAAAACTAGTGAGGAAAACACACATGAAACTTAGTACATGCATGCCAAAATCAGTGAGGGAAACAAAAATGCAACTTAGTACATGCAATCAAAACCCATTGTAATTGTTGATCCTGATGTCCTGTTGTGTTTTCGTGCTCTTCCCTTACCTTCTTGCTCCAAATCTCCAAGTATGACACACTCTCCAAGAATTCTCCAAGAAAACACTAAGTTTCCAAGACAGTGAGAGAGAGAGAGAAAAAAAAATGACAGATCGAAAACTAAATTGAACAAATCCATGAACTGGTCCTTAGAAGCCTTTTTATTAATGAGGCCTTGATTTTCTGCATTTTCCATTATTTTCCTTCATTTTTTCTCCTGCCACGCAACCTATGAGCTTTCACCTCCCTTTTCTCCTAATTTACATTATTTTCATAAATAATGCCAATAAGTTCCACTTTCCCTTTCTAAATCCTTAGTCATTTCCTTTCCCAATTTCCATAGCCATAATAAACCATGTGAACACCAAGACTAGGATTTTTTTTCCCAACATTTAACTTGGAATACGTGTCCCATGACCTTTGTTATTAATTTTCCTTTATTAACTTTTAATACATGGAATTTTCACTAGGGTTTTTACAAAGCCCTCTACCTTGGGGGAACACCATCATCGGTGTTCAACGACACTTAAAACCCACAATATTGCTGTAAGAAAAACATACTTCCCATGGAGCTTTATAACTTAGCTCATTGCAGTATTTACAATGTTCAACCTGTTGAAAAGAAAACAAACATGACAACATAGCATGGAAAATATAACATCATAATGACTTGACACCCATACTTCTTATTAGAGATTTATAACATGGCTCATGGTGATATTTAAATCCATATACATATCTATATATACCAAAAATCATACCATCATGTACCAAAACACGTTCCAAAGCATTCGCTCAGCTAGTAAATAAGGAAGGATAGATAGCCCACATCTGATCTACCATCTCCCATGTAGCTTCATCGCGACCAAAGTGCTTCCTTTGCACTTTAACCTGCTCAATTTCTCGATTCGAGAGAATGAGTGTCCTTCTTTGCAAACAACACTAAGGTTCCGACTGGAATTCTCCTTCTGGTTGTACCCGCAATACAAACTATCCAATCACATGATCAACATATTTAACACAGTTCTTAATAAATTACACATGGAAAAAATCATGGAATTTAACCTTCATAGGAAATGCAAGTCGATAGGCTAGTGCCCCAATCCTTTCAAGAATATTGAAAGGTCCAAAAAACCGAGTTCCCAGCTTGGCACATGATCCAATCCGCAAGGAGATCTTCTTGGGCTTGATGCGCAAGTACACCTGTTCCCCAACTTGAAAATCCTTAAAAAACATGTTCTGATCTACATAGCTCTTTGGCCTACCCTATGTTGCTTTCAGATTTCTCTTGATTAGTCGCATTTCCTATTCCATATCTGCCAACATTTCCATACAATTCATCAAGCGAACTCATCCTCAAAGATTCCAGATACTCATTGTTGTAAGCGGACTCTATGAGTGGAAGATACTCTTCCCACTTTCTCTATTTGATGCATCACATACATCCTCAACATGTTCTCAAATATACCATTGACCCCATCTGTCTTTCCATCTATCTGTGGATGATAAGTTGTACTGAAAGCTAAAAATTTCAAACAACTCCTTCCAAAACTTGGAAGTGAACTTTGCATCCATGATTGACACAATATTTTATAGATCACCATGAAATTTGACCACCTCCCTGATGATGACCTATGCTACATTATTTTTTGAGTATGTAGACTTCACTATAATGAAGTGTGTTACCTTCATAAGTGTTTCCACCATAATAATGAGGGAATCATGCTATCCAGATGTCCTAGGTAAACCTGTGATAAATTCCATGGAAATGACCTCCCATTTCCACTATGGAATTGAAATCGACTGTACCAGTCCACCTCGATTCCTACACTCTGCCTTTACCTCTTGGAAATCCAAACATATAGCCACAAACTCTTCCACATCCTTCTTCATATTCAGCCAATAATAAAACTTCTTAACTGTTTTCATTGCATTCTGATAGCCTGGGTGACTTGAATATGGTTTCACATGAAACTCCATTAAGATCGCGTTCTTGAGCTCACTACTATTTGACACATATATCTTGTCTCTAAACTTGACCAATCCATCTATTGTAAGACCATAGTCCACATCCCATGCACCTATAACTGCACCTATACTTGTACATATACCACTGATTTTACTTATACCTGTACTCTCTTGTAACATGTACATAAGCTCCATATACCTGTCATCCTACTGACCTGCCTGCAAGATCATATATTGTAATTTTGTCCTATAGGGGCTCATAGATACTATATTATTCACATGTATCTGCCTCTTAGGAGCATCTGCAACCTTATTCTATTTTTTGTTGATGTACCTGATCTCGAAGTAAAACTCATTGATTGCAAAAGACCATCTAGCCTACCTAGTTTTCAGATTCCGATGGTCAAAAAACTAACTCAACCCACTGTGATCACTCATCCCTACAAACCTCCTTCCAAGAAGATAATGCCTCCAAAAATTCATTGCATGGATGATCGCTACTAACTCAATATCATGTGTTAGATAGTTCTGCTCATGCTCATTGAGTTTCCTTGTCTCATAACATACAACTTGTCCTTTCTGCATAAAGACTTTACCAAGTACCCTCTTGAAATCATTTGTATATACTACAAACTCTTTATCCAATTTTTTTATCTTTAACACTGGAGAATTTGTCAACAACTTCTTCAAATTTTGAAAGCTCATCGCACATTCCTCTGCCCATTCAAACTTCTTACCTTTCCTTTGCATTGATGCAATAGGATAAGAAATTTGCGATAATTTCCTAATGAACCTCCTGTAATCACCTGCCAACCACATGAAGGACCTTACCTCATACACATTTTTAGGAGATGGCCACTCCATGAGAGCTCTTATATTTTAAGGATCCACTACTATTCCTTCCTTGGAAACAACATGTCCTAATTAATGTACCTTTGTCTGAAAGAAACAACACTTTATAATATTAGCACATAACTGATCCTCTCTCAACAATATTAATACTGCTGCTAAATTTTTGACAAGCTCTTCTTCATTTTTAGAATATAACAATATATCATCAATGCATACAATAAAAAATATATCATGTAAGGTGCCTTTGATGTTGGCCTTTCCCCTAGAACCAACTCAATTGAAAATTAGACTTCCCTATGAGGTGGAAAGTCTGAAATATCTACGATAAATACATCTTGAAACTATTATAGAACTGGGTGCCTGCTCAAAACATATTCATCCTCAACTTCCTTACCTTTGTCACTACAAATGTGTACTAAAAATAACGCACACTCTTTCCTACGACTATGCTTGGCCTGCATAGTTATAATGATCCTAACTGATGTTTCTTTCTTCTTACCACACAAGAATCTTTTTTACCTATTTTCATCCAAACACTTAATAGCCTTTCTAAAACAATCCACCTTGTTCCTATAAATATATATCCATTCCATACCCAAAAGAACACTATATGATCCCAACAGAAAAAAATCAAGTGTGCCAATGTAAGCATACCATTTAAATCAAATGCACAAGCTCTTAACCAATGATGAACTCTCTTCTTTATGCTTGTATCCAACTACACTAACCAGGACTCTGCATGAAATTCCTTATTCAAACTATGCTTATCCACCAGGTCAGGATTAGCATAACTATAATTAGATCTAGGATCAATCCAAATTGAAACAACTTAGTCACAAAGTGTACCATCCATATCGATAATAGATGCATCATGATCTATCTTCTTGTCATCTAGTGCGGCATAGATCCTAAGAATACTCTGTCCAACATCTCTCACTGTCTTTGCTTCCTGCGCACTGTAGATTTGTGGTCTACCACCCTGATGTTGTGGAAAATCTCTCCCACAAAGATCATTTCCATAATTCCAACTCTGTATAGGATTCCATCCTTCATCCTTATTCTTCTCTTCATATTCAAAGTCCCTGTCCTATGCTATATGTATTTAACTTCTTAGGTGGTGTAACTTTCTCTTTGCTACATGTATCTGGAGGTCTTTCTCGCTTCTTGTCCCGCTTTGCTTTACTCTTATCATTACCTTTCCAGTCTAGCTTTGTCTCATATCTGCACTTTGATTGCTCATAAGAATGCTTTAGTTTCTGAATTTCCTCCTCCAATGATCTAGGCTCATTAAACTGAATCCTGTATCTGAATGATATCGAAAACCCATTGATGAATCTTTGAATATTGGTATAATATCCATAGTTTTACTGCTTTTATTAGACAGTTTAAAAGTCCTAAAGGGTCAAGTGGACCCAAAGGAAAACAATTATTGTGTACATATTTTATTTTTTTATTTTGAGTAAAAATGGAAATGGAATTAATTTTGCAAAGAATAGAGTATAATTTGAGATCAGGAATTCACGTCCATGAGGATGGATAAGGTTCCAAATAATTTTCCAGTTCTCCAAAAATCATTGTAGAAAATAATTTAAATATTGATTATTAGATTGGAGATGAAAATCCAAAAATATTCCCCAGCAAAGAGGAAAATCACTGGGAAGAGGTGGAATAAAACTAGAATGAGGAAAAAGCTAGTTTTAAAGTACTTTTGTGGAAAAACAAAAGGAAAACCTAGGAAAAAAGGAAAACAACATCTTGATTAATTGGACGTAGTTATGGAAACAAGCTGATGGTAAAGTAGGATTAAATAAGAAAATTCAGGGTAGAAAATAGGTTGTCTATTGCTGTAAGGAATTGAACTCTACTCGTGGGGAGCTATGGAGATAGAGCTCAAAGGATGGGTGGAAAATAGTCTACCAGAATTGGTATGCACAAGTTAATTAATTTTGTATTAATTTTGTGTAATTATGTTGAAGTTTATAATTGTAATGAATTTGGTAGCAAGAGTTGTGAATGAGTATTTTTCATGTATTTATGTAGTAGGATACTTTTGTGCTAGTCGTAAACTATTTAGATCTGTGCATTTAACAGAACCTACTATAATACATATAGTGTAGTTATGTATTGTTGCACAGATAATTTTAGGAATAGTACCAACTCTCAGAATTTCTAAACCTTTGAAGGAGGTTTAAATCTAAGGCTAGGCATAAAATCTCAGTTATACATAGACAAAGTAAATATAAGAGAAGTAGAAATTATCCAACTAACTTTGACAACCTTTCAAATAACATTATACAAAATGAAAGAACCATGTTCTAGTATTAGGCATGAATCTAGAAAATTAAATTCTATCTTCTGCTATAACCTAATTATAAGATTTTGAATCTATACATAAGTCATAGCATTATATTAGAAATTAAGCAAAGGTTACATATAATATCGATTATGTTGAATAGTAAATGTAGTTTCATTTCTGAAAAAAAAGTATACTGGATTATATTGAATTAAAATAAATCGGGAGACTTATATATATATACACACACACACACACACACATAACTGTCAAAATAATTATTGTCAAAAATTTATACGGATTTGGGATTTAGTCACATGAGTTCAAACTAAACAATCCCTGTGAAAATAGTTTAGAATTATATTAAGGGAAGTCCTCAAGGAAGTTATGGACCAATCTATAAAATGAAATCCAATCATTTTGTCACCGTATGACATACACAATGATAACCAAGAAGTAAAATGAAATAGGAAGGTAAAGGGTACCTGCACATAAACAAATTTATAGAAATTAATAAATGTGATCAAATTTAGGAAAGTAGCGAATATAGAAACAATAGATAGTGAAAAATTAACATGTAATGATTACCTTACTGGTTGGAATAGAGCATGAAGGTAAATATGCCTGTAAACGAATCTAGTAAACAAATTAAATTCTAGAAGAAGAGGAATAAAATAGTAAAAATAATTTTATATACATATAGGAAAGAATGAGTATCTGAAAGTGTTGCAACAGAGGATTGGAAATACTTTGAGGGACTGAGGAAAAGCTTGTACTCCTGCACAATAAATTATATTACATTAAATATCTAAAATTGTTACCTGCTATCGAGCTTTAATAAGGTATTTTGAAAATGCAATTTGAATAAACAAAAATGCGTAGAAGTCCCAATGCTTGAGAAAAATTGAATAATTCTAGAATGAATAATATTTTCAAATCCTCATAAGAAAACGATGAGTTTCAGTAAACTCAGAATTCAAAAGATTGGATTTAGAACAAAAATCGGTAGGAGTCCTAAGTCAATTCCTAAGTCATAATTTCAAATGGATGGCGAACATTATAAAATGGTAAGGATTCCAGCAACTATAATCAGTGTCCAAAACGAATGAGGAATTACATTCATAAAAAAATTTAAAAGCCAAATGAATTACAATCTCAATGCAGAAATTTCGTAAGGGAATTGAGAAAAGTATTATAAAATGAAAACTCCATTAATTGGATAAACCCTCTGTCTATCAAACAAGGGCAAGAATGTTGAAAATTACTCTAGGTTCTCAGAGGAGAGAAGAGCCAAGTAGAATAACGAAGATAACATTTAATGAAAACCCATAAAGTTTATTTAACCACAAATGCTCAATACATAGTTAAAATATGTAGAGTACAGTGTATAAAGAGTACACATACCTGGAGAGTCAAAGTAATGCCAATAGGAACAAATAAATTTGGACAAGTCTCAAGTTAGGCATAGTGTGAGAGAGGGCTTCGTTCTCACGAAGGAAATCCTCCACCTGCGTCTAACAAAATGAATAATTAGAAAGCAAAAATTAAAGTCAGAATAAATCTAAAATTTATGACATAGATGAATAAGAAACTTAATCACATATACAAACGCTAAAACATAGTGCTTACCCAAAATGAATAGTAATATTATCACATAGCAGTGGTGTGATAGTAAATTAGAGTTACTTTCACCGATTGAGGTCTCTAATGCTTGAGAAGCAATAGAAGTTGGATTGACCATAGTATGGAAGAGAAAATTAAGCATCGTTTGGACAAAGACGTAAGTGTCCTAGATTAAAACTCAATGCTGAAACCATAATAAACAATTAATTATCAGTTGTAGAGAAGAATGGTTAAACAAAAATTAAATTTGAAGTATCATCAACCATAGAGATCTCTGAATTCATATACGTTACACTGAAATAGGACACTTACCTGAAATTTATCATGAAGGTGACGAAATTGTAAACCTATGCATCATGGGCTGGGCTCTGCATATGAGTTTAACCTAAATATTTTCGAAATAGAGTCTGTGGTAGAAATAGAGCCGAATACCAAATAACGATGAAACTAAGGCGGAACAGAACAAATTATGGTAGTGTTAGTCATCAGTAATTTTTTCCTTTGTAGATGACTAAATACTTATCCTATATTTCTAGAAACAAAGTTCATGAACATTGTGAGTTCTAGAAATCTCACTGCCTTCATTATCCCTAGGATAATTTTTTCACTATTTCAACATCCCATCATGTCCAGCTCAGCTCCCCCAATCCCAGAAGACCCATCATGGGCTCATGTCACTCATTTTGTCTATGTTTTGTCACCTTTGTCCTCAATCCTCTGTTTTTTTTTGCTTAACCCCTCTACTGCTACCTAGGACCACGAATCAACCAGATCTCTTATATCTCCAAAAATACCTCAAACATTGATGGGCTCAAAACCATCTCTCTGGGCTCTTTAGATAAATCAAGTACTTTGGATTTTGGATCTTCAGCACATCAGTTTCTACAAAACTTTGTTTTACACCTAAGGATCCCAAATCAAGTTTTCAAGCAAAGGCCAAGTCCAAAGAGCCTTCCACTAGGTCACCTATGGTTTCATAGGTCATAGGGTTAATTTGGTTTTCTAAAAACCTCTATTTTTCCTGTGTAATAGGCTGCATTCAAATAAGAAGAAGGTCAAGTAACTTTGTCCAAAACTAATAAAAAAACCTTCAAGGAAGGCCTCCTTTTCCAAAGCACAAATTTTGCAAGGGACAACTTCCCTTGTTCACATTTTTGCAAAAAATGATTGAAGATGGCCATCAGCATAAAAATAAGTAAGGTAATAGGGTGAATCATCACAAGAAGACATCCACAACAAGGAAAAGGCAACATGCGTATGTACAATGAGATTCAGGGTTTTTGGGATTGGTTGACAAAACCATGTTACCAAGCAAGGAACCATCACAAAGACCACCAAGACAGAAGGAACAACAACACAACCAAGGACACATTGAAGATTTTCAGAAATCATGAATGAATAAGGGAAAAAGGTGAGGTGAACTGGACAGAAATGGATGAAATTGAAAGGGCTATAGAGAAATTAGAAGAGAACACTGCTTATTCTTCTCTAACAGCCCTAAAACCTAAGAGTTTGGAAAGATAGACAAAAAAAGTCAAATGAAGATGATAAGTTCTCCTTCATAACATTAGAAGGCATTCAAAGGATATTCAAGGTGGCCTTTAGGTTTTGTTAAAGACAATACTGCTTCACCTACACCAAAGGGAGAAATGAAAAAGAATATTAGTGTGATGGAGCCTAGGCTTCGCAGTGCAATCAAATGTATTAAAAATAATCAAAGGAAAGTAAACATGAGGTGAAATGTCAAAATTAAAATCATGCTAACCCTAAAATCCCTGTTGGGTGACTAAAGGCTGTAAAAGTCCAAACATTGAAAAAGAGGCCAAAAACCCTGTGTTATGGCACCTACAAAAATCAGAAGTGGCCAAGGGGAAACATGGTAAACTTGATCTACACATCTCTGCCAAAAATACCTCACTGTAAAAATATTAGTAAAGGGTGAGGAACACATGTTTTTAGTCTATTACACTCAAAAATTCCTAAGAGGACTAAAGAAATGATTTCATTTTTTCAAAAAAGACAGTTTGGATAGTACCCAAAGTTTCAAAGCCAAAAAGGGGGCCTTTTCATCCTTCAGTACACTATTACCCAGAGAAAATCACTTAAGAAGGTTATAGGCACCTACAAAAGGTCAAGAAGACATTAGCGGAAATTATAAAGTGACCCAATGCTAACATAGTAAAGTTGGTTTATAAATTTGATTTATTTTTCTTAGGGGGTATAAAGGTGTTTTAATTTCCTTTCAAACTCATTTAGCACTTGGTGAAGAGAAAAAAGCTTCAGGAAGAAAAATAAGGTTTTCTGGCCATTTCTGGGCAAGTTTTACTGGTTCTCCACAAATCAGTGGCGCTACGCAAAAGAAGGCTGGCGCTGTGCTAATCCATCCTCTGCCCGTTCAGAACAACATGGTGCTACGCAAATTTTTCCCGGTGCTGCGCTAATCCTGGGAATTGCGCAAACGCGGGCCCGACTCGCCTGGTGACTAGCACTGCTCCACTCTCCCGGTGCTGTGCTAACCCATGGTCAGGCCTACCGGCATTGCGCAAACATGACGACCCAACAGCTCGGGCAAGGCGTTGCGCAAACACAGAAAGCCTCCAAACTACAATTTCTCTGCTTTTGGTCACAAATTTCCTCTTCCATTTGATCTCCGAAGGTTTACAAAGATTCAAGAGATGGTAAGTGGCATTCTCTGCTTGTCCCCAATAATTTTTCAAAATTATTATTAGTCTCTTTAAGGCTTTGAAGTTCAAACCCTAGAACCTTCATACAAAACAAGCCTTTGTTTTTAAATCTCGTTAAAATAAATTTGATGTCATGTGAGGGTAAGTAAGTTAGGGTGGCTGCAAATGCACTTTTGAGAAAAACCTCCTTAGGCTCCATAGATACTCAATCCTAAGAACCCTAACCTCCACATCACTCATTCACCAAATTTGACTTCATCACCAGTTTCACCTTGCTTGACCAAACCCTAATTTGTCAACCAGCATCTCCTATCACCATGTTAGGAGCTAAGAACAACAGTAGTAGTGATAAAGGTCAAAGGCCTTTGAGACCAAAACATAATGGAGGAAAAGTCGATAGATTGGAACCTCAAAGCACAGTGGACATCACCTCCTCTGCTAGGATCCTATCATATTTTTAGAATGAAAGATGTTTTCAATTTTGTGAGAAGATAAAACAACTGAAGAGCCACCGTGAGCTTACAAGGCTCCTCATTCTCAACTTACACAACAAGCACTCAAGCCTTGTAGGAGTGGATTTTGAGATCTCAGTAGGTGCCATCTCTGAGGCCACAGGTATCCCTGGTATGGGTGAGAAGTGTTTTAAGAAGGGAAAATTGGACAAAGAATTTTTTGAGCGATTCATCAAAACAAGGTATAGAGAAGCTAGCAAGACATTTTTTCCTTTCTTACACCTCAAACACAGATTTTAACCCTTGATGTTGGTTATCATGAAGTACTTCATCTGTGAGGGGAGATACTCCAAGCTCTACTCCTACCATGTCATACTCCTCATGCATTTCACAGGGGTTAAGGTGCTCAACTTTCCCTACTATCTCTATAGGAGCATTGAGAAAATGTCTTCTGTTTTCCGGAGGAGGAATCATTCCTAAAAAATGCATAGCTTGTTCCACCATTCCTTGATCAAGATGGTGGTATTACATCATTTGGAGCAACTAGGTATACCTTGGGAGGTATTCATAGCACATGAAGTCTTCACAACCCCCTAGCCACCTCATCAAACAAATTTTCCCTCATCATCCGCACAAGTACCCTCACCATAGGCAAACCTCCCTTCCTCTCCTTCTCTTGAGGAAGGGAGGTAGGAAGTAGGAAGTGGCAATCAAGAATAACATGAAGACCAACATGAAGGTGATGATAAATCAGTCCACAATGAAGATGAGTTTGATGATAATTTTGGAAACCAAGAAGATAATGTTGAGGTAGAGTACATGAAAACAAATGATGAACATGAGGATGAGCCAGAAAATAGCGAGAAAGAGGTAGAATACATGGAGACAGATGAAGAAAATAATGGTGAAGAAGAGGGCAGTGAACATGGCAATGATGAAAATAGGAGCAGTGATCAAAGTCATGATGAAGACAGTGACAATATGGAAGAAGATGATGAACATGAATAAGAAGCAAGTGATGAAGAGGAAATAAAAGGAAATGAAAAGGAAAATGATGAGGCAAATTTTTTTTTTGAAAAAGAGGACACTGACAAAGAGGATGACACTGATGGGTCAGGCAGTGAGAAACAAGACAACAAAGGAGATAGTCATGACAGTCATGACACCAATTAGCCTCCTAGTGAACATGAAAATGATAGCAGTGCAGGAGATGATGAAGAAAAATACCCTAGTGATGAACAAAACCAAGATGAAGCAAGTACAGGGGCCGATAGTCCAATACAAGACCAAAGCTACAGTGCCGAAGGCAGTAAAGAAGGTAATGATGATAATGGTGCTGAGGATCAAAAGAGCAGTGATGAAACAGAGCATGGAATAACTAATGAAGATCCTATTAAAGGTGAAGAAGTTGATGGCAACACCAAAGGTCACAGTCATGATGAAGACACTACCAAAGCCACCATCATACCTCTTGCATGCACCTACCAAAGAGGGCCAAGGCAAGTGTTTAATGCCTCCAAAATGCAAGGGACCTTGCCATCTGCATAAAATCCAAGGCTTGACAAGGCCATAGAAAATATGGAAAAATTTAAGAAAGGTAGGAAGAGAAAGTTGTCTACTCAAAAGCCTCAATTCATTGACTTAGACAGTGATAATGAAGATAAGGAGATGGCCACCAAATTGCTACTCCAAAGAAAGGATGCAAAAATCTAGGAGTGGGAGAGATATTTTTGCATGGCACAATGCATAATTCAGTATTATAAGAATGAGCACACGCACTTCAAGAAGATAAAAAGGGGTCTATCCCTCTAGAAAAATATGACAAAGTACTATGCCAAGAAAAACATACTTGTTTGTGCCAAACTCAAGGAAGCCCTCCTTGAAGTCCAAAACCTAAAGGAGGCAAAAGAGCATGATAGCCTTGGATTTTTGGCTGAGGCTTCTCAAAATTTATCCAAGACCCCTTAAGGGAGGTCTCCACCAATTTTGAGCAAATTTGGAAAACTTTTTGTTTTTTTGTGAATTTAAAGGCTCATTAACGCAGCGCCACTAGTGCTACGCTAATACATGGAGCATCCTCAGGAGGAGAACTCAAAATTTTTGAATTTCTTACACCTAATACACTTTTCTCACCAAGTTTTAGATGATTTGGAGTAGGTTTGACCCTCAAAAGGTCAAAAACCCCCTCTTTTTTCACCATTCTACCACTATTCCAGACTTGGCGCTGTGCTAATGGTAGTCTTGGGAATTTTACATTTTGACTAGGCTACATGAGATGGATCAGGAAACTACCAGAATTTTTGGAAAGTAGACTCATCCAGTTTTCCAACGAGCCATCACGAAGCCAAATCCGAGATTGGGAAGGGGTCCAAAAATTGTTTGCAAAAGAGCATATTTTCTTCTAAAAGGGGCACTGTGCAAATGGACTATTTAGTGTGTTTTGGACCAAAAGTCAACAAAACACACTCGTTTATTACAGAATCATATTTTAGTGTTTTTTGAGGCAAATCACTCTAGAACTAGGTGCAAGAAGTTATTTTAGCATTTATTTCATGAGATATTTTGTGCCTTGGGCATTGCACGGTCTCTTAGGCATAAATGACATTTATGGGTGATTTTGACATTTTCCAACCCTATATAAGGTTTTTTCCCTCCTTTGCTGAGGTAAATAGAGCATGAGGGCTTCATTTTAAATGTTGGAATTTGATGAGATTTGAGAGCAATACATGGTTTTATGAGCTTGGAGAAGAAATTGGTGTTGTGAAGTTTATGAATGGCTTGCTTGGATTAATGATGGAGAAGCTTGTTTGCAGGATCCCTAAGCTTTGTTAATGGTGATGTATTCTTAATTTGTTCATTTTTTCTTGTTATCATATGTTTCATCCTTTTTTGTTGCAGTAGAACAGAAAAGTATAGGTTGAGAAATTCTCTTTGAAGCACCTTAGTCCTCCTGCCTTCTATTGCCTTGATGTTTTCCTCTGTTAGGCCAGCTTAAGGAATTATTAACTACTCCTTAGGCTCACCTAAACTTGTTTGTTTCATTAATGGATTAGTATGCTAGTTTACAAATATGTTTCATGGTAAGCCCTGCTTATTTGATGTTATCAAAACTCTGTCTTGAAACCTCTCTTTGAAGTACTTCTTGCTAGGTTAAGTCATAGAGGTCTTGTTTTGATCTTGCCCTTTGTCCATGCCTATCAGTTTGCCTCAAAGTTATTTATAGCTTGATTTATGATGTTTAGGAGTTCCCTCTTCATGGATTAAAGTTATTTGTGATCTTAAATGTTTTCTAAAGCTTGAATGTGAAATCAATAGAAGTTAAATGAGTTTCTTGATTTCTATATTTCATTGAAATTGTTTGTCTTGAACGGTTGTTGGTTTAAGTATTTTCATTGAGCTTAATGGTTTGCCCTACCTCATGAGTTATATCTTTTGCTTATCAGTGTTTAGGACCTCTTTGTTATAGGTATTTGACAAAGGATTCTTGATTTCCCTTTGCCCTACCTTATTCACCAACTTGATGTCCATCCCACTTCATACATAACCTTAAGGATCCATTAACCTTGCTAGATTTGCCCTGTAATGCACTTTGATTCATTATTGAGACATCCAGGACTTTTTTTGACTCCATAGCCCAATGATTTAAAGACGTCTCACTCCACCTATTCTACCTGTTCATCTTACCCAACCCAAAAAATCAACAAACCCTACACTTAACAACTAGCCTAAAATTAACCATCTAAAGCAAACATGAACACGTCCTTTCCATCTAATAGAGAGAGCCCGTTCTAAGTCTAGGAAGTCTAGGTCATAGGACTCCAAATATTGGTTTCATGTTACCCTGTGCATTTGGTCTACCAATCTTCCAAATCACGGGACTCTAACATTCTGGCAATTACAGTGAAACCTTCTGAGTAAGTCACAACCTGAAACATTCTCTACCCATTTATTTATTGCCACCTCATCGCCACACTGACATTCTAGCGATCACAGTGGGACCTATGATTCAGTGACAATCTAAGTATCCCTTAGGACTTCAGAAACCCTTATCAAATCATAGTGAACTCAAGCTGTCAGCCAAGAGTAGACTTTTCTTGTTTCACCATCCTAGCAAAATGATGACACAATTAGAAGACACTCATACAAACCTTAGGGCTACATGAAGAACTCAGAAAACCCCAAAAAATCCCTAGATTGGTTTTTTGTCAGTTATTGGTGGAGGAACATAAACATACATTCTTAAAAAAGAAAACAAATATCCACCTAGTTACTCCACTAGCCTCCAATAGGCCTATTACTACACTAGTACTCATTTGACTCCCTGGATTTGTGTCAAGCCAACCCTGAGAATTTTATGAACCCAATTATATACTGTGAGATTTTACCACACACTAAGAGAGGTTAGCCTTTGGAAAACAGTGCTAAAACTTTAAGCCTCTATGAGTTTTAAGTTTGAAATCTGGCTTCACATAGGATCAGTACCAGATCTCATCCGGACCCAAACCCTCCCAACATAGTTGATGGCCCAGAGAAGATTTTGTGGAAAAATTCTAGATCTGGAAAGTTAACCACTGTTAGGACCATTCATAGAGCAAGCTCTGTACCTGAAAATCTTACATCTTTGCAAGATCCCTAGTTTTACTTGCACCATACAAAGAACCTTTTCAGAACCAAGTCACAAACTGATATTGACCAGACTAACCTTGAGCCCATAGATTTGTAGAAGAGTTCTAGTAGAGAAGTTTCTCTGTCCACTCCTCCTGAATTTCAACTTCTCCATCACTTTAGCTCTTTCCACACCAAATCTACTCATAATCAGCCTGCTGGTCCAATTACTTCCACTACACCCATCCATACCATCACTGTGCAAACCACTCTACTTCATCATACATCTCCTTTCACTAACCCTCCTCTTGTAAACCCTCAATTAGCTCCCATCATGGCAGCTTGGTATGCCCCCTTGGCTTTACCTCAACCTCTAGTGCCTTTTCCAAATGACTACCAATCCAAGATCCTTAATTTCACAAGAGCTGAGTCCATCACTACCCAACAACATGTAGATAGGATAAATGATGCCTTTGATTACATGGAAATTGAAGAAGAAACCATTAAAATGAGGATATTTGCACAAAGCTTAGGAGGAGAGGTCAAAAATTGGTTCAAAGCATTAACTCCTAACATAATACATGATCTCCCTTCCCTCTACCAAACTTTCATAAACAAGTGGGAAATCAAGAAAAATCCCCTCCAAATCCTTTCTGAATATAACAACCTTAAAAGGAATATAGGGGAAAGTGTACAAAATTATTGCAAAAGGTTTAATAGTATCTAGAATGCCTCCCACCTCACATGAAACCCCCACAAGGCCTAGCACTAGTGAAATTTCCTGAAGGCTTTGATCCAGACATGACATTCCAATTGAGAGAAAGATACCCCTCAACTTTAGAAGAAATGCAAAGGGAAGTTATTAGTGTTGAAGTCAACTTGATTGAAAAGAGAGCTAGGATGAGGTCAGAAAAGAGAGTGACCTACAAAGATCAAACCATGCCCTCAACCTCCTCATTTGATACCAAAATGGACAGCCTAATGAGAACCATGGAGAGAATAATAGAAAGGATAAGCTTGAATGAAAGAATTCCTCCTAGGTAAAACCGAGCTAATTCGTAAAACAAAAATAGAAATCCAAAATTCAGAAGAGACCCTCCCCAAAATAGGCCAAGAGACAATGATCAAAAAATTAGGCGACCCTTCCAGGATAATTATGTAGATGAAGAGGGAAGAGAGGCTGAAGAACCTAAGGAAAGAAACGTAAACTTGGTAGGTTCTGATAATGAAGATGAAGTCTTTCTCACAAAAAAGGAAAAAGGTCTCTTTTCCTTTGATCAAACTTAAACAAATTGTGAAGAGTCTGAATATTACCAATTAGGACTTGAAAATGCCATCATGGAAGTCCATAGGAAATATGACCTTAGGAGAAAAAGAAACCAAGAAGCCTCCAAGAAAAACCAAATTGACACTATTGCTAGGAAACCTACAGAAAATAGTCCTAAGAGGATAGCAGACACTATCAACACTATGGCTAAGAAAAATGATCCGAACAAAGAAAAAATCAGCCAGCAAAACAATGACCCAAGCTACCCTAGTACCTTCACTAGTGGCCTTGAGAAAACTATTCTGTCTAAAGATCCAAATCAGAATCAAAAAATTAAAATGTAGAAAGATTCATGGCTGATAGAAATGATGTAAATATATCTAAAACACAAGTACCTTTCATCTTTGAAGGGGAGATTTCCAAAATCAAGATAACTATGCCTCTCACTGAAATGGTTACTCAACAAGTGTATAGGTCCCAAGTTTTGAAGGTCCTAAACATAGGAAATGGTGTCGACACTTTACACTTGGCTGATGACACACTTGAGCTGTTATTTGGACCCAAAATAGAAGGAAAATATCAAGAAGGTGCCATTCCCCCTTTCTATATTAGCCTAAACATACATGAAAAAATATTACATAATGCCATGCTGGATTTTGGTGCCTCTCACAATCTTATGCCAAAACTTGTGATGGAGAGATTAGGCCTAGAAATAACTAAACCTTACAAAGACTTGTACTCCTTCAATTCAAGTAGGGTCAAGTGTTTGGGCCTGATCAAGGATCTTTGTGTCAACCTGGCCCAAGTGCCTACTAAGAATCTAGTCATGGACATAGTAGTGGCAGATATTCCCCCCAAGTATGGCATGCTTTTATCCAGATCTTGGGGATCCAATCTTCAGGGGAACCTTCAACTAGACATGTCCTATGCTACCATCCCTGTTTTCAACCAAACAAGGAGATTATACCAAGAGTCACACATGAAATATATGGTTAGTAGTCAAGAAAATCCAGACAATTCACCTCTTTATTCCATAAATTCAGATCTTGATTAATTTATTTTACATATTGAAGGAGACATTGATGAGCAGGTATATGAAGTTGAAACACATCTAGACATGCTACAACAGTCAAACCAATCTCTTCACGGAGAGCTCAACAGTCAAAACTCTAGCAGCCCTAAACAACGATATAATGATAAAACTAAAGTTGACTTTCTACAAGCTGAAAATGAAATTTCAAAACCAAAAATCAGTTTGGAATATGAATCAGGTTATTCAAATAAAGGACAAACCTCTAAAACATAACTTCTTCCTTTTCCCAATCCAGAAGAGCTGAAATAATCTCACATAATAGAAAACTTTGAGAATCTGAATCAAAGGAGTCTTATGTTTTTGGCTTATATAGACACCTCATTATCAGAAAGTTTTGTCCCTCAAGAAAATTTGTTGACTCTCACAGATGTTACTATGAATCATAAAATAATTTCTGTTGAAACTGATATAGAAGATTATAACGTATGCAACCTTGAAAAAATGAAAATGATTAAGTTATCTAGAACTCTGTCATTACACACAATGCTGAAATACATAAGGTTATGCAAGAAGTTTCAGGATGCTTGCTTATATATTGATGAAAGCTTAAAGCCTTGTGACATAGACATTATTCTAAGAAGGTCTCATTTCAAGAAAAACCATGAAAACCTTGGGCAAATTATGTCATTAACAAAGAAAGAAAAAGGATGCAGGTTGTGTATAGACTTTAGGTACCTAGGCAAAACCTCCATGAAATACAAAAGCCCTTTTCCCAAGACAAATCATCGTACAACAAGGGTAGGAGATTCTAACAAGATGGCATTTCATGGTAGTGTTTCAGGTTACCATCAGATAATACCACTTCATATCAAGCGACATAAAGGAATTTTCAATTTTCCTTGGAATAACTACATGTTTCACCAAACGCTTCCTGAGCTAAGGAGTGCTGAAGACACCTTCCAAAAAGACATGGTCCCTGTTTTCAACTTCTTCACTATGCTATACATTGATGACATCATCTTCTGTTTTGAAGCTGATAAAGAATAGTTTTTTTACCTAAGGAGGATCTTTGACAGAAACAAATTTTGGAAGAAAAACTCAAAGAAGAAATACCAGGGAGAGCATGGATTGTTTGAAAATTTTTGGATAACTCTTGGTACCATGTTTTCAAAATTTGAATGGACAAAGGATGCTAGGAGATCCTTTTGAGGATGGGATGCTCATCTACCATTGCTGTAAAAACCCTTAGTTTAAAAAAATAATCATTGTACATAAAACCATTGCATGAGAAAAATCACAAAAAACACAAAAACATAGAAAGAATGAAAAAGAGGGCAGATTTGAAAAGAGGTACAACCCCATACCCAAAAAATTAGTGCTACTGAAAGTGAGCAACCTTAAATGCCACTGCTGGTTCAAAAAGAAGGTCTTGCTTCAGTCATCTAGCCTAATCATGGATGAAACATGTTTTCAATTCATTGTTGATAAGTTAGTGAAAGATAGCTGGTCAAATCATTCAAACTTGACTTGTCAAAAGGTAGATTAGGAAAGAAAGATACTGGTTCTACATGCTTAAAACATAACCAAGGAGAAAAATGGGGATGAATAGCAAATGATATATCACAACCCTTATTTTTCTGTTATTGTTTGTACAAAAATAATGTTTGTGTGTAGCTTGTTATAATGCCACAACTCGTGGTGAATCAGATTTCCTAATCTCGATTTAAACCATGCTTTCACAATCATGTTTATATCTTAGAGAATGAAGTCTGTCATATAGCCTAATCTTGACAGTCAGTTAGTCTAGGTAGAGAATAACGAGATTTCTTTAGCATAATCTGAACTCTTGGAAGAAATAAGATAGAAATAAATAGTTTGTTTTTCTTTCAAGATAAAAATAATGGCAAGGGTTTGCCAGTTCAAGTGCACCCAAGGAAGAAAAAAATGTTAGGCAAGTAGGTTGGGTAGGTAGAGATGAAGCTGACCTAACCATTTTTTTTCAGATTATTGAGATCACAACTTCAAAGCAAGCATCAGCAAGTGAGAAGAGGTAAAGATCTGCCAAATGGATAAGGCATTCGTCTCCATTAAGCTAGAGATCTAAAGTTTTGGAAACCTCCTAAAAAGGAGCTTCCCTCCCCAAGTGGAGCCACTATTAATCATCAGTAATTTTTGCCTTTGTAGATGACTAGATATTTATCCTAGATTTCTAGAAACAAAGTTCATGAACATTGTGAGTTCTAGAAATCTCATTGCCTTCATTATCCTTAGGATAAAATTTTCACTATTTCATCATCCCATCATGTCAAGCTCAGCTCCCCCAATCGCAAAAGACATATTATGGGCTCATGTCACTCATTTTGTTTATGTTTTGTCACCTTTGGTCTCAATCCTCTATTTTGTTTTGCCTAACCCCTCCACTTCTACCTAGGACCACTAATCAACCAACTCTCTTATATCTCCAAAAATACCTCAAGCATTGACGGTCTCAAAACCATCTCTATAGGCTCTTTAGATAAATCAAGTACATTGGATTTTGGATCTTTAGCACATCAGTTTGTACAAGACTCTGTTTTACACCTAAGGATCCCAAATCAAGTTTTCAAGCAAAGGCCAAGTCCAAAGAGCCTTCCACTAGGTCACCTAGGGTTTCATAGGTCATAGGGTTAATTTTGTGTTCTAAAAACCTTTGTTTTCCCTGTGTAATAGACTGCTTTCAAAGAAGAAGAATGTCAAGTAGCTTTGTCCAAAATTCATCAAAAACCCTTCAAGGAAGGCCTCCTTGGCCAAAGCACAAATTCTACAAGGGACAACTGCCCTTGTTCACATTTTTGCAAAAAATGATTGAAGATGGGCATTAGAATAAAAAGAGGTAAGGTAATACGGTGAATCATCACAAGAATAAATCCACAACAAGGAAAAGGCAGTAGGCCTATGTACAATGAGATTCAAGGTTTTTTGGGTTGGTTGACAAAATAGTGTTGCCAACCAAGGAACCATCAAAAATACCACCAAGACAGAAGGCGCAAAAACAAAACCAAGGACACATTGAAGATTTTCATAAATCATGAATGAATAAGGGAAAAAGGTGAGGTGACTTGGACAAAAATGGATGAACTTGAGAGGGCTATAGAGAACTTAGAAGAGAACACTTCTTATTCTTTTCTAACAGCTCTAAAACCTAAGAGTTTGGAAAGATAGACAAAACATGTCAAATTAAGATGATAAGTCCTCCTTCATAACAACAGAAGGCATTCAAAGGATATTCAAGGTGGCCTTTAAGGTTTGTCAAAGACAACACTGCTTCACCTACACCAAAGGGAGAAATGAAAAATAATATTAGTGTGATGGAGCCTATGCTTCACATTGCAGTCAAATGTCTTAAAAATGATCAAAGGAAAGCAAACATAAGGTGAAATGTCAAAATCAAAATCATGCTGACCCTAAAATCCCTGCTGGGTGACTAAAGGCTATAAAAGTCCAAACAATGAAAAAGAGGCCAAAAGCCCTGTGTTATGGCACCCGCAGAAATCAGAAGTGGCCGAGGGAAAACATGGTAAACTTTATGTACACATCTTTGCCAAAAATACCTCACTGTCAAAATATCAGTAAAGGGTGAGGAACACATGTTTTTAGTCTATTACACTCAAACATGCCTAAGAAGATAAAAGAAATGATTTCAGTTTTTCAAAAAAGATAGTTTGGACAGTGCCCAAAGTTTCAAAGCCAAAAAGAGGGCCTTTCCATCCTTCAGTACACCATTAGCCAAACAAAATCACTTAAGAAGGTTATAGGCACCTGCAAAAGGTCAAGAAGACATTAGTGGAAATTATAAAGTGACCCAATGCTAACATAGTAAAGTTGGTTTATAAATTTGATTTATTTTTCTCAAGGGGTATAAAGGTGTTTTAATTTCCTTTCAAACACATTTAGCACTTGGTGAAGAGAAAAAAGCTTCAGGAAGAAAAACAGGGTTTTCTGGCCGTTTTTGGGCAAGTTTTACTGGCGTTGCCCAAATTAGTCGTGCTACGCAAAAGAAGGATGGTGCTGCACTAATCAATCCTCTGCCCATTTAGAACAACACGACGCTGCTCAAATTTTTGCTCGGTGTTGCACTAATCCTGGGCACTGCGCAAATGCGGGCTTGAATCGCCTGGAGACTGGCACTGCTGCACGTGCTCGGCGCTGTGCTAACCCACAGGCAGGCCTACGGCGCTGCGCAAACAAGACAACTCGACAGCTTGGGCAAGGCATTGCGCAAACGTAAAAAACCTCGAAACCACAATTTCTCTGCTTTTGGTCACGAATTTCCTCTTCGATTTGATCTCCGAAGGTTTACAAAGATTCAAGAGCTGGTAAGTGGAATTCTCTCCTTGTCCCCAAGAAGTTTTCAAATTGATTATTAGTCTCTTTAAGGCTTTGAAGTTCAAGCCCTAGGTGGGTAAACCCTCGAACCTTCATACAAAACAAGCCTTTGTTTTTAAATCTCATTAAAATCAGTTTGATGTCATGTGAGGGTATGTAAGTTAGGGTGGCTGCAAATGAACTTTTGAGAAAAACCTCCTTAGGCTCCAAAGATACTAAATACTAAGAACCCTAACCTCCACATCACTCATTCACCAAAGTTGACTTCATCACCATTTTCACCTTGCTTCACCAAACTCTAATTTGTCAACCAGCATCTCCTATCACCATGTCAGGAGTTGAGAACAATAGTAGCAGTGATAAACGTCAAAGGCCTTTGAGACCAAAACATAAGGGAGGAAAATTCAATAGATTGGAACCTCAAAGCATAGTGGCCATCACCTCCTCTCCTAGGATCCTGTCATATTTTAAGAATTCAAGATGTTTTCAATTTTGTGAGAAGATCAAAAAATTGAAGAGCCACCCTGAGCTTACAAGGCTCCTCATTATCAACTTACACAAAAAGAACTCAAGCCTTGTAGGAGTGGATTTTGGGATCTCATGAGGTGCCATCTCTGAGGCCAAAGGTATCCCTGGTATGGGTGAGAAGTGGTTTAAGAAGGGAAAATTAGACAAAGACTTTTTTGAGCCATTCATCAAAACAAGGTATAGAGAAGGCAACAAGACAACGTTTCCTTTCTTACACCTCAAACACAAATTTTCACTCTTGATTTTGGTTATCATGAAGTAATTCACCTATGAGGGGAGATACTCCAGGCTCTATTCCTACCATGTCAGACTCCTCATGCGTTTCACAGGGATTAAGGTGCTCAACTTGCCCTACTATCTCTATAGGAGCATTGAGAAAATGTCTTATGTTGTCCGGAGGAGGAATCATTCCCAAAAAATGCATAGCTTGTTCCACCATTCCTTGATCAAGATGATGGTATTACATTAGTTGGAGCAATAGGGTATACCTTGGGAGGTATTCATAGCACATGAAGTCTTCACAACCCCCCAGCCTCCTCATCAACCAAATTTTCCCTCCTCATCTGCACAAGTACCCTCACCCCAAGAAAATCTCCCTTCTTCCCCTTCAATTGATGCATCAAATGAAGAGGATCACAGTGGCAATAATGAACAAGGTTATGACATTGAGGTGATGAAATCAGTGAGGCAGAGATATAAATTAATGAGGAAGAGCAGGAGGGAAATGATGGTGAAGAGGAGGGAAATGAACATAGTAGTGATGAAGACAAAAATAGTGACAAGTTGGAGGGAGGCAGTGAACATGGAAATGATTAAAATAGGAGCAGTGATCATGACATTGAGCAAAGTCATGATGAAGACAATGACAATATGGAAGAAGATGATGAATATGAAGAAGCAACAGATGATGAAGAGGAAATAAAAGGACATGAAGAGGGAAATGATGAGGCAGAAACATAATTTGAAGAACAAGACAGTGACAAAGAAGATGACACTAATGGAACGGGCAATGAGAAATGAGACAACAAAAGAGATAGTCATCACTGTCATGACAACAATCATAACAGTCATGACACTAATCAGCCTCCTAGTGATAATGAAAATGATAACAGTGCAGGAGATTATGAAGAAAAAGACCTTAGTGATGTACAAAACAAAGATGAAGCAAGTGCAGGGCCTGATAGTCCAAATGAAGACCAAAGCTACAGCTCAGAAGGCAGTAAAGAAGGTAATGATGATAATAGTGTTGAGGATCAAAAGAGCAGTAATGAAATAGAGCAAGTAATGACTGATGAAGATCCTAGTAAAGGTGAAGAAGCTGATGGTAGCACCAAAAGTCACAACCGTGATGAAGACACTACCAAAATCACCATCACACCTCTTGCATGCACATACCAAAGAGGGCCAAGGCAAGTGTTTGTTACCTCCAATAGGCAAGGGACCTTACCATCTGTATCAACTCCAAGGATTGACAAGGGCAAAGAAAAGATTAACAAGGTTAAGAAAGGTAGGAAGAGCAAGCTATCTACTCAAAAACCTCAGTTCATTAACCTAGACAGTGATAATGAAGATAAGGAGATGGCCACCAGACTGCTACTCCAAAGCAAGGATGCACAAATCAAGGAGTGGGAGAGAGATTTTGGCATGGCAAAATACATCATTCAATATTATAAGAATGAGCACAAGCACTTCAATAAGATAATAAGGGGCCTGGCCCTCCAAAAAAGGATGACAAAGTACTATGCCATGAAACACAAGCTTGTTTGTGCCAAACTGAAGGAAGCCCTCCTTGAAGTCCAAACCCTAAAGGAGGAAAAGCAGCATGATAACCTTGGAGTTTTGGCTGAGTCTTCTCAATAGTTTTCCAAGACCCCTTGAAGAAGATCTCCACCAATTTTGAGAGAATTTGGATAACTTTTTGTTTTTTGTGATTTTTAAGGCCCATTAGCGCAACGCCACTAGCTCTATGCTAATCCATGGAGCATCCTAAGGAGGAAAACTCACCATTTTTGGGTTTATCATCACTAGTACACTTTTCTCACCAAGTTTCAGATGATTTGGAGCAGGTTTGACCCCTGAAAAGGTCAAAAAACCCCTCTTTTTCACCATTCTGCCACTATTTCAAACCTGGCGTTGCGTTAATGCTAGTCTTGGGATTTTGAAATTTTGACTAGGCCACAGGAGCTGGATCAGGAAACTACAAGAATTTTTGGAAATTAGACTCATCGGGCTTTCCAACGAGCCATCACGAAGCCAAATCCAACATCGGGAAGGGGTCCAAAACTTGGTTGCAAAAGAGCCTATTTTTTGCTAAAAGTGGCGTTGCGCAAATGGACTATTTAGTGTGTTTTGGACCAAAAGTAAAAAAACCACACTCATTTATTGCAAAATCATATTTTAGTGTTTTTTGAGGCAAATCGCTCTAGAATTAGATGCAAGAAGTTATTTTAGCATTTATTTCATGAGATATTGTGTGCCTTGGGCCTTGCATGGTCTCTTAGACATAAATGACATTTATGGGTGATTTTAATTTTTCCAACCCTATCTAGGGTTTTTTCCTTCCTTTGCTGAGTTAAATAGAGCATGAGGGCTTCATTTTAAATGTTGGCATTTGATGAGCTTTGAGAGCAATACATGATTTTTATGAGCTTGGAGAAGAAATTGGTGTTGTGGAGTTTATGAATGGCTTGCTTGGATTGATGATGGAGAAGCTTGTTTGCAGGATCCCTAAGCTTGGTTAATGGTGATGTGTTCTTAATTTGTTCATGTTTTCTTGTTATCATTATGTTTCATCCTTCTTTGTCGCAGTAGAACATAAAAGTATAGGTTGAGAAATGCTCTTTGAAGCACCTTAGTCCTCTTGCCTTCTATTGCCTTAATGTTTTCCTCTGTTGGGTCAGCTTAAGGAATTCTTAATTGCTCCTTAGGCCCACCTAAAATTTTTTGTTTCATTAATGGATTAGTATGCTAGTTTATAAATATGTTTCATGGTAAGCCCTGCTTATTTGATGCTATCTAAACTCTGTCTTGAAACCTCTCTTTGAAGTACTGCTTGCTAGATTAAGTCAAAGAGGTCTTGTTTTGATCTTGCCCTTTGTCCATGCCTATCAATTTGCCTCAAAGTTCTTTATAGCTTGATTTATGATCTTTAGGAGTTCCCTCTTCATGAATTAAAGTTAGTTGTGAGCTTAAATGTTTTCTAAAGCTTGAAGGTGAAATCACTAGAAGTTAAATGAGTTTCTCACCTTCTATATTTCATTGACATTGTTTGTCTTAAATGGTTATTGGTTTAAGTATTTTCATTGAGCTTAATGGTTTGCCCTACCTCATGAGTTATATATTTTTCTTATCAGTGTTTAAGACCTCCTTGTTATAGGTATTTGACAAAGGATTCTTGATTTCCCTTTGCCCTACTTTATTCACCAACTTGATTTCCATCCCACTTCACACATAACCTTAAGGATCCATTAACCTTGCTAGATTGGCCCTATAATGCACTCTGATTCATTATTGAGATATCCATGACTTTCATTGACTCCATAGCCCAATGATTTGAAGACCTCTCACTCCACCTATTCTACATGTCCATCTTACCCAACCAAAACAAACAACAAACCCTACACTTAATAACTAGCCTAAAATCAACCATATAAAGCAAAAAAGATCACATCCTTTGCATATAATAGAGAGAGCCATCTCTAAGTTCGGGAAATCTAGGTCCTAGGACTCCAAAGACTGGTCTGATGATACCCTGTCATTTGGTCTACCAATCTGCCAAATTACGAGATCCTAACACTCACAACACCTATGAACTTTATTGTAGTTTCTATCATAACTGCAAAAAATCCATTTTTCTTTTTTTTCTCCAATTATTTTCGTGTCAACCATGTAGGTTGTAGGAGGCTAGGAGTAGAAACACTTCCATATTACAGTTGTGAGTGGTAGAACTCCTTGTTGCCATAATATTTCTTTCAAATTTTCTTTCCAACCTAAATACATTCTCTAATGAATCAGGTTCCCAAAGGTGAACCTCATGTTGGATGTTATATTTTAAAGTTCCTATGAAGACATCAATCGGGTTCTCATTTGGAATATCAGTTACCTTGATATTCAATCTTTGTAATTCTTCAATGTGCTCCCCAACTAAACCCTTATATTTGTGATTTATCATTTGGCTAATGAAGGTATTTCTCTTTGTATCCTCACAAGGCACTATCAATTCCTCCATTAAAAGTGTCCAAGTGACAAGTGATTTATGAGAACAAATCCATAAATATAACACAAACTCATTAGGTTCAAAATATAAAGATGCATTGTGTACCTTGTGTGTGTTTCATATCTTGTATATTAAATAATTGCTCCATCTGTGGTTATATCCATGTTATTGAATCCTTACCATCCAAATTCCTCATATAGATCTTTGGAATATGGTTGGTCTTCAACCCAAAGTTAGAGTCTCTAAAATCATCATCCATATTCCTTTTGTTTTCATCACGAGTTTCATAGACTACCTTATCACCATTAGGTAGTAACTTTGTCAAACCTTCCTTCAAACCGTCCATTTATTCTTTTAAGCCATCCTTCAGACCTACCATGTCCTCTTTTAAACCATCCTTCAAACCTTCCATGTCTGCTTTTATTTTGGCTTCTAAACCATCCATGTTAACATTCATTACTCCTAATTCATTTTTGGTTTCTCTTTGTGAGAGAAAAAATTGTTCCCTCAATTTTGATATATCATGTTACATTTCTTCTCCATGTGTCAGAGTATAGGTTCCTAAGGCCTTAACACGTGTACATTTTTTTGTTTGGGAGGAATTTTGGAATCAATTTATGATATATATGCTTCACTATGCCATTTGAATCACTTAAAACTAAATTTTCAAACAAAATTTATGAAAATTTAAAAATACACTCCTTTTAAGAGCTTTATTTTGAGCTTGTTGATAAGGTTGACCTTGAAATTGTTGTATCTCTATGATTTCGGTCTCCTAAGGTGTGAAACTATATCTTGTGATAGCTCTCCGTCTTCTTTCCAACCCCACTAGTTAGACTGAGATTCTTAAAGGTAAATTTATGTCAAAACTCCCACAATGGCCTGATTATGGACTAGTTCAACAAAGTGAAATTGTACGAGATGCCATGTATCACCATTTTAAACTTAAGCCCTAAAAATCGTAACAAAGAAACTATGATTTGTTCACTTTCAGCCTATTTATACGAAATTCAATTTCGATGCTTGAAGAGAAAGTTATGATGATTTTCCCCATAACACTTATTTGAGGTTGAATTTTGAAGTATGCAAAAACCCTAACTTCCTTGGACCATATACCCAAAAATGTAGCAAACCAAGGTCTAAAATCATAACTAGATATGCATCAAGATTTATCCTTCACATGGTATCAATTTAAAGGTTTGAAGCTTATTTAAAAAATTATAGCAAAATTCCAATATGATCCATTTGATGTAGCAAAACCCTAGGATAAAGAACTCTGATTTCAAATGTTATGTATCCAGATCAAAAATAACATAGAAACATAAGAAAAGATAGATAAATGAGTAGATAATAAGCCACTTCGAAGGGGAAACATCACTTTACATCACATAAATGAACAATTCTTGGATGATTCAAATGGCAAGGCCTCCTAAATATATATGAGTCTAAAGGGTTAAAATATAATTATGGCCTACATAACAATAATAATGTAAGGGCACAATAATAACAATATGGGGGCTAAAATAGTATTATGGGGACCTAATATAACCCATCCTCCACACATCCTTCATTCCGCACAGATTCACAACTCTATGCAATTTCTCTCCCTCACAACCAAATCTGTAAAAGTTTTAAATTGAACATAGCTTAAAATGAAATAATAAGAGATAAACGCACTATCAATACCTGTCTTGCTATCAATGTGAGACCATTAACTGAAGAAACACCCCACTGCTCTATGGGGGCTACACTAGTATTATAGGGACCTAACATAGCCCATCCTTCATTCTGCATAGATCGCAGCTCTATGCAACTGTTCTCCTGCACAATCAAATATGTAGAAGTTTTAAATATAAAAGAGCTTAAAATGAAAAATAAGAGATAAACGCAATAGCAATACCTATCTTGTTATCAATGTCAGAGCACTAACAAAATAAACACCCCACTACTCTACCCAATGATGTTAGAACTTACACAATTGCATTAATGTTGGTTTAATAATAGTAATGTATCAAGATGCGGATGAAGTGAAGAGGCCACACAATATATCAATGTTTCATGTCCTTGCTCTGCACACCTACTTTCGTGCACAACACCTCTTCCTCACATGCATTAAAAAGACACCTAATTAAATATTCGATAATTAGTATTTAATTCACAAATATAAGAAGTCAGAATGGATGTGTGGAAGAAATTTTCCAACGAGAAATTTGTGCAAAATATTTCGACATTGCAAATGAAAGTTTTTGTAACGATAGAAATTAAAGTTTTCGTTCCTTGCTCCACACATTTGATATCTCGAACAACGTCACTTTTTCACATGAATTAAAAAGACAATTTAATATTTCGTAATAATAATAAGTATTTAATCCACAAATGTGAAATCACAAACGCATTTAATATTTAGAAACTTTGAATACCAAGATTCATTATTTCTTGTTTATAAATCGCTCTTTCTAGTCTTAAACTGGTCATCCTTATAATGAGTGCTTGTTACATTACAAATTAAAGTTTATGTTCCTAGTTAAATTAATTTCAGGTCTACAAAAGAAATTTCCCTCAATGCCCCATTCCCGCACTTACCTCGTCATTTTCACATCCTTCATTCCACACAGATTCATAGCTTTGTGCAACTATTCTCCCACACAACTAAATTTGTGAAAGATTTAAAATGGAAAAGAGATTAAAATGAAATAATAAGAGATAAACGCACTAGCAATACCTACCTTGCAATCGATGTCAGAACACTAACCGAAGAAATTCCCCATTGTGCTCATGATGATGCTAGGACTTACACAATTGCATTACTATTGGTTTAATAATAGTAATGTAACGAGGTGCATATGAATTAAAGGGGCCGCACATTGCGAATGAAGGTTTCTATTACACTAGAGATTAAATTTGTTCTTCCCATTTAAATTAATTTCATGTCTACATAATAAAGTTCTCTCTGCACCCCTAATATCTCGCACATACCCTTTTGCACATACATACATTTTGTACAAATTCACAGCTCTCTGTACTTGTTCTTCCACACAGCTAAATCTGTAAAAGTTTTAAATGGAAAAGAGTTTAAAATTAATTTCATGACTGTGGAATAAAGTTCTCTCTGCACCCCCATTCTCCCACACATACCTTGTCTTTTGCACATCGTTCATTCCACATAGATTAGAAAAAACTATTTTGTTGTCAGTGTCAAAGAACCAACCAAAGAAATCCCCCCCTTATGCAAAGGACTTGCTCAGGGCATTATGTCAATGTCAGTGTGAGAGCACTCACCGATGGAATGACCACTCACAAATTTAGCCTTTTTTAATTTTAAAATGATTTGTTAGGAACTGACAAATACCAAAAATAAGTCACCCTCTATCACAGGGATTATGTCACATCAAGGCTTGTTTAGCCAATGGAAAATTAGAAATAAGATTTCAAGAAATCAGAAGATTATTTTTAAATTTACAGGAAAACAAAAATATTCAACTTTTTCTAAAAACTTTGGTTAAAATTACAAAAAAACTCAAAAAAAAAATAATAATACAAAGTTAGTAGACTTTGACTATAAAGTGAATGCTATAACCCTCACGAAATAAAAACTAATAACATTACAATTTGAATATTCATAAAACTTAAACAATCTCTAAATACAATGCAATTTACTAATTTAATATAATTTTAGTGTGTGAGAGTATATCAGTTTTCACATTTTATTATACAATGTACTTGTTTAATTAATATAATTTTAGTTTCTCAAAATAGGTCTCTTTTTCGGCATTTCTAATACAGCCCGTTATAATAATAGAAAATTTATGTTTTACATTTTAGCTCATACCACAAAGGAATCCATCTCTAATAATAATAAAAAAAATATGTTTTACATTTTATTTCACAACACGAAGAATCCAAACCATGTACCTAAAAGTTATGGATTTACTAATATCTTTTAAAGTGCATAAGTTTCCAAACTCTAGACTAAACAAAAAAATATTTTTATGGTACGCTGATATCGTGTATTTTGATTCCATATAATATGTTTTTGGTTTATTATCCTTGCATATTTGTATGAAGATGGATGGTATATTATGCAACATTTTTAAAATTGAGAAAATTTACACTTGCTCTGTTGCTCGATACTTTTTTGGCTTATCATTTTTTAAAGCTTTCTAATAAATTAAGATATTTTAATATCATGGTTAAAATTAAAATTAATTAATTAATTTTTTTAAAATATATATTATTATTAATTTGGAAAATTAAAATGTTGTTTTATCAATAAATTTATTTCTCATTTCTATTTTATCATACTTAATTTTAGAATTTAAAAATTTATTGTACAAATCTTATCATAATAAAGATATTTTGCATTTCCATTGTTTATTTATTTGCAAGTAGTTTAATCATCTTTATTATAAAACTCTAGTTTTAACCCCTAGATTATATTGAATTATATATGAAATTGTTGTAATGATCTAATATATTTGATGGGTGTCAAGCCAAGAGAGTTTTTGTTATAAATATATTATAAATAGTTATTTAAGGGAACCTAAGATCATTAATGTCCAACTAGAGAATTGTGGAAATCTCATAATCACACTTACTAACTTATGTTTAAGTTATACAATATTAGTCACAATGAGGTAATATTATCATGCCATGCTTCATTTATGAAAATACAATTATGAAAGGTTAATATATAATATATATTAACTTCCATAAAAAATGTTTCTAGAGAGCAAAATGGGGGATATGAGTCTAAGAGAGGAGAAGAGGAAAGGAGGTTTTTGGGAAGAATAACCCATTAAATAATGTTTCCCCACATCATTTTAGAAGCGATACATTTTTCTTATGTTTTATAAAATCTTTCTCGCTTACCATTGATTTGAAGTGTCCTTATGATAATTCCATATGCTCACTTCCATAGTTGCCATATTTCTTGTATTAAGAAAAAGAAATGCACGAGATTGATTGAATACGGTATTTTTGAAAAGTTAGAGAGTTTGTGGCTAGTAGGAAAAGGTACGAATGATTCTGAAGAAAGAATCCATAGATTTAGGGTGAGCCAAGACACTTTTAAGCTTGAAATCTTGTGGGTCACTTGCCTAAAATGATTGTTGATTGCAAATGAGCCAAGGCATAATATAAGTATCACCAACACATACTCTCCATCCATACATTGGAGCACTAGAGGGGATGGATTCTCAAGGAATTGTAGAGTAGAGAAAGGATATATTTACCATGTGTTGTGTCTAATATAGAGGAAGAAGTTTGTGATTGCTTAAATTCTAGGTGAGATTGTTGGGGAATTTTTCATAGAGGAAAAACACAGTAGGGGTTTTGTAAACTACTATGGATATTCCACTAGAACAATTTGTCACAACAGATTTGACAAAATTACTAAAATATTTACTTTGAATTTAATTCCCTTTAGATCTCTTATTCTTTATTTATTGTTTTCACGCTTAAAATAATTTTGCTAAAATGTGAGAAATATAAAATAGAAATGAATGCAGACACCATCCAAAATAGACACAAAATTTACCCTAGGAAACCCTTATGAGGGAAAACCAGACTAGAAGGTGAGGTTGATTTCGTCTCTTTCTCTAGTATGGAAAATGTGCAAGTACAAAGAAAGAGGTACTTTCTATGGAGTTACTTGAGACTTGTGGCCTGTAAGACTACTATAGAAACTTAACTCCTTCCTTTTTTCTCTATAATTTGCATCTTTTGGCTGCTTTACTCAACTATGAAGCAAAATACAATACCGTGGAATAAAAACCCTACTCCTCTTAGCGACCCAATATTTAACATAGCTTGATAGCCATGTAGGGGTAAGCTTTGAGTCCCTCAACCCTCAACTAAAATTATGTGTTTGAACCTTCTAGATTCTTCTTCAAAGTCCGCACATGGCTAGCCCCATATGCATGAGTATTAGGGGTTGATGTGGTATCTACTTGTACCATGGTGGTTAACATGGTAGGTCAACTTGTGGGAGGAATAATTTTTGCAAAAAACTCTCATTGACGTTATTTTTTAGCCATTGGAAAGGTATCTAAGTGTAGATCATCATTCAATGATCTATGCTAAAGCAAGTATGTTTTGACCCCAAAAACACTGTTTAATGACTTGAAACAACTTCTAGAGGTTTTAGACCCTAATTCTCCAAACTAGAATCCACTAGTAAAAATGACACTGCAAGTTGATTCCCCCAATTTTTCACTTTGAAAGCATCAATATAGATGATAAATAATATAATTATATAATCTAGATCAATAGGTGTTTGGATTTGCTTATGTTCTTGATTATTGCGGGTTGGGATGGATAAGAAACAAAGCCAATAGTCATCCTTTACTTTGGGATCTCATAGCCCATCTTGGGGTGTTGCATCTAGAATGTATACCTATGGTTGGGTGATGAATCACGCCTTTACAACTGGTTGGTTTTGGTTTTGGGATTTCATTTACTTGAAATCTATTTCTTATGCATTTTTTCTAAAGGAAATCGCTCAAATGAATCTAAATATTCTAAATAAGCATGAATGTGAATCCACGATGGATTTTATTACAATGTTTATGTCTTTTATGTTTCATATCCAATCTATTCATTTGTTGTTAGAGGTGAAAATGGCTCACAACTGGAAAATGTTACTTGTATATGGTATAAGGAATTGATTGTAATATGCTAATGGCCATGGTAGGAATTTGAGTATTTCACAAAGTGGTATTGAAGTTCAACTGTGATGCAAGGTCATAATGGGTAGATCATGTGGGTTTTGTGATGGAATCATTAGTGGTATGCCAATTTTATGAAAACATGGCCAATTGATAATTGTGTCGATTTTTTCAACTTGGATGCTCATAGTGGTGAGCTAAGGGTTGAGTATCACTAGCTAGATCATTGTTGAGGCCTTTGGGAAAGATAATGTAGTGAATTTTGCATGAACATGAAAAGATCAATTCCTATGAAAAATGAAATTCCTATAGCCTTCTTATTTGGTTCAAGATTCAAATCATTTGAAGTATATAAGTCTATAATATTCAATGGGATTTAGTTATCAAATTGTATGGAATGTCCAAGATAGATTCTTTTCAAGTTGGATTGAGTATCAAATCCATGGAATGGATATAAACCTATAGCTTTTCAATCAGACTTAGATTTCAAATCCCATGGATCTTGAATACTATGTTGCTTTTTGGAAAGGTTGAAGTTTCAAATATAATGAAATAAACTAACAATTAGTTTGGACTACGATGGAAATCCTTGAATGGATGCACGAGAATTAATGGAAGGGAATCCTAACATGGCCATGAGGGCTTCACTCAATAAACCTCTAACATATCACATGTGTTCATGGCATACTAAACAATGCCCTTAATTTGCTCACATATTGGAAAATACCTCTAAAAATGACATTATTTAACCCCCTACCAATACAAACCTAATATATCCCCCCAATTTAAAAAACACCTACTTTCACTAGATAGTTTAGATATCCATTTTTTCATTAGCATTTTTATACCCCTTTATATTTTTTCATTAACTTTGAGCTCCATTTTTTATACCTTCCAATATACAAACCATTTACACCCCTTTATATGCTCAATATTATGTCATTTTTTCCTCAATATATATCCCCCAATATGAACGTACATGGTATGGTATTGCTCTCACAGTGAAGCCCCCGTGAATTTTGTCTGTGTGTGCAAGAGTGGCGAGCTAAAGAATTTGTTATATGATGTTTTCCCTTAGAGAACAAAATTTAGAAGTTTTTCCCATGCTATAGTTTATTTGTGCAATGAGACCTTCAAGAGGAGAATAAAGGTGGGAAATACATTTCATAAGCTAAAGGGGTCAAAGTTGAGATGATGTTAGCATATGATGCCAAAGAGTGACAACAATAATAAAATATACTCTTAGAAGGAAAATGGTGTTGAACTAGTCCCAATATGCTCCCATCAATAGATCTTATTAAGACCAATGGTACTTTGGGTTGTGGGGTATGCACTATCAAGGTGACAGATGGAGAAGAAGTGCAATGGGGAAGAGTTCATAACTCCCCCAAATTGCACCCATTGTTAGATATTTTTAATATCAATAATTGGTAGGCTAATAGGGTCAGAATTTTTAAAGGGTAGGTGGTAGTAAAGCCCATCTCTAGGGTGAAAATGGGTGTTGAAGTGTGCCCTCCATCCAATCTTTTAACATCAAATGGTGCACAAATATGTGTTAGTGTTGCACATGGTAAACTGTTGAGGCATAAGGAAAGTAAATGCATGTGGGTAACAACGATGAGAAATGTTAATAGGTCGACACCCTAATGCTCACATAATTTGACATGTGGGTAACATACCACATCAACATTCACATGGGTGCCACATTAATAACAGCATGGAAAGAAAGTTCTAAGAATGAAAATTTGTTTTAGTGATACTTTTGGCAAACAAACTAAAACTGTAATGAAATTTTAGATGATAGTATATAGAATTATTACACCTGATTTCCTCGAGGACAATTTTCATGTCAACATAAATTTGAATATATTGACAATATTCACTTTTGTGGGAGGGGCATAAAATTTGACTAGATTATTTGATTGGTACAATGGGGGGTGGGGGGGAGGAGTTTAAGTACACATTAATATCCTAAGTCTAAGGAATTATTAAACACAATAAAAATCACTATATTTGAACTAAAACACTATTAATTGGAGGCCAAATTTGAGTGAAACATGACTCAATATTGTAAATTTCGGAAAATGCTCCTTTTTTCTCCGAGGAAAAAATATCTTTTGATACTTTCATATTCAATAGAAAGAAAAACCACACTTAAGCACTACAATAAGCAACACAATATACATATACACATATAATAGTCCTCATAAAATCTATCCAAAAGAGGCACAACTTTAAAACTAAACATACATACCTGAGTTGCTAATATGGTGTTAAAACCATCCACAAAGCTCTGACATCAATATATTAAAATAATCCTAGATAAACATGGCACTTTGAAAGAAACATCAATTGAAATGGGGAAACCCCATTCATTCTCAAAACCCAAAATATGGCTTAAGGGTATAAGTCAAGACCTATGCACGACAACCCATAACATTGACAATAAATTATCACAATTCTCCTCTTCTCTTGGAGCCCAAGTCCAGGAGCTAGGGGGAGAGGAATATAGGCTTGCTTGAGGCAAAGATTATGCATATTCCTTAATCAATGGAATAGGAACAAAGATACCCTTTCTTATGGAACAATTACTTCCCAAAACTTTTGATACATCTTCCTTGGAGTATGAGGCTCCAAAATGTTTCTTAGAACAAAGACCATCAACCAGGTCACTAAAATCTATGATAGTGCATGAAACCTTAGGCTCAAGTTTAATGGAAAATAAAAACGTGTAGAATTTGGTAATTCATTGTGATAACTCTTCTAATAAGTCATACGAAGGAGATTCAATGGCAAGATAAGCCACTTTTATGCTCCCTTAATAGATGCAATAATACTCCCTTTATGAATAGTTGTGGACCTATCAATAAGTTGAGAATTAGGAGGAATCCCAGACTCTATATCCAATAATCCACTATTGACAATTCCTTATGTGTTCCACTTTGTTAGCTCCTCTCATGCATCAAGTCGATGAACCTTTTTCAATGGGCTTTACGACTCTATACATTCAAGCATAACCATCCTTGAACTTGTGGAATGCCTAGTTTTACTATTCTTAATACCTCCCACCACTACCTCTTGACCTAAGGAATGTATAATTCTTAACTTAGTAGCTTGAGACACAACACAAATAATATTTCCACCCTCTTTTAAAGCATTAATTGGAATAATTTGGTTAGCATTCTTCACGACAATCTCAATCCAAACCTAATGAGAAGAAAACTTACACCATGTTGATTTCCTTGCCAAATCCTTGCAAAACTCACATTTATTTTGAATATGCCCATGCTTTTACAAAATCAACATTAAAAAGGGATGCCTTCATAGCTCAACATCTAAGCTTGCTCTACTCCCTTTAAAACAAAAATAATCTTTTCAAACAACCCTCCATTGTTGGACATACAAATAAGAACCTATGGAAAAATCCTCATGAGTCAAAATTTCCTTTTTCAAATAAAAAAAATAACTCAACTTCTCCCTAGTGGCCTACAAGACCCTAGAATTACACATGTATAACCTAAGCCTCGATAGTCTTACCCAGATAAGCATCTTGTACTTAAGAGAATAATAAGAATGGAAGGAATCTAATTAAATTAGCTCAACTTTGTTGAGGAATTAGGGACAACCATGCAATACAACAACCTCATTCAACATGATTTCAAAAAAAAAATGTAAAAAAACTGTGTTTGAAGTGGAGAAATACACACCTCCCCCTTCGTCACTGACACCCATAGAGCTCTAATCCACATAATTTATTTTAACATGCCGGGATTTGAATTATAACTCTAATCCACATAATTTATTTTAATATGCCAGGATTTGAATTATAAAATTATGTTGCCAAAGTTCTACGCACCAAAACCATGACTTCATCCACTAAACATTATGTAGAGAATGATGACTTAAAAGAACCAACTATAAGCAGATAAAGCTTCCTACCCTTCTACCAAACCCTTAAAACTCTAAATTCATTTTTTACCTTTCGCATTGCCTCCTAGTCACGCATTATAGTTCTATTCAGTACTTGCAATTTAATATAATCAATTTTTCATATACTTAAAAACATAACATTTTTATATTAATTTTATTGATTTTAAATACATATGAAAATTAGATTACTTATTTGTGTTTAGTCTTAACAACTATTCTCCCATCTATGTTCAGGTAGCCCTGGTAAGATAAAAATGTAAGAAAAATGTAAATTATATTATAATAGACAAAAGTGAATTAATTTAGTATGCCAATTTTTAAGAAAAATCATAAATGTTAATTTAATGAATGTTGATGTTATAAATTAGAATGTAGTGTAAATTTTGAATTTTTTTTTTTATATTTACAAAATAATTTAAACACACACTTGTTTAAAAAAGTGCCAAATAAAATAAAATATTGTTCCTTTAATTTTTCGAAGACTCTATCTTTGAGAATGAGTTTGAGAGGAAGTATATTTGGAAAGATGATATTTTTAAAATGGATTTTACATAAAATAAAAATAAATAAATATAAATATATAAGAATGTTTTTCATTAAAAATGTAGAAGTGTATAATTTTTATTTTTAATTATTTAAAATAATTTAAATTATTATTAAAACTATATTTACGTCTTAAGGTGTTCTTATTTGAAAACAACTCTTCTAGCTGCCAATGTGTCCATGTTTGAGCCATTGGATCAAATTTCATTATGCCTTAAGGCATTCTTATTTGAAAACAACTCCCCTAGCTGCGAATGTGTCCATATTTGAGCGATTGGATCAAATGTTAGACCATTGAAACATTTTAGGCCATTAGATCCACAAGTTTTAAGTTTAAATGATGTTATTAAAAATTTGTTAGATTTAAATAAAATTTATAACTTAAAATTAAACTCCACACAAACCAATTAATTTAAAATAAATAGATAAAAAAACACTATAAAAAAAGAAAATAACTATTGGTCAAAATACAATAAAAAATAAAAATAATAAAATAAAATAATAATAAACTATAAAAACAACCCATGGTATTGACCAATGGTATTCATGTGGAATGTAGTTTATTTAAAGTGGGAAATTAAGATAAGTATTTAGGTTTTGGTGACTTTTAAGTTAAAACGATGTTATTAAAAATTTGTTAGATTTAAATAAAATTTATATCATAAAATTAAACTTCACACAAACGAATTAATTTAAATTGCATGGACAAAAAACACTATTAAAAAATAAAATAACTATTTATGTATTTAAATATTACATTTTTGTGTCACAGTGCTCTCCAACAAAGTATGATAGAAATGTTGTTATGCCATGTTTAATATTTTGACTATGTCATTCATGAGGCATTCATGTTGGCATGATAGACAATGTCTTTAACTTAATTGCAACATAGGCCTCATGATTTGTAAGGTTCAAGGAAGCAATATTGTAGTAAGATTTCACTATAACATGGTCCTTGCCTTTTCTTGATATAATTATTTGCTAAATTAAAAATATTTATTTAATGTATTCAAATAAATTAATTTTTTTTTAAAATTAAATTAAAATACACACACATATATATTCTCTTCAGCTATATCTTGTGAGTTTAGTATGCTTTCAATAAAGAAGAGGCTTCACAGTTTAAGAACTATATCTTAGATCTGAGCGCATGATTCTATTAAAATTTATGAAACAAATTCAATTTTTGCAACTTGTATGTTTTAATAGAAACAAATTCATTTTTTACAACTTGTATGTTTAAATATGTGATTTTGGAAGTGATGATGGTTTGTTTAGACACTTGATTAATATTGTAAAATAAATTTGAGTATATCATTAAGGACTATGAATAGTTTGTGTAATAGTTGCATTACTTATAACACAATTTAATATCCTTTCTTGCTGATACATACCACCTAATCCATGAAAATCTGTAACCATTTCTACAATGATATATGCTAATCATTTCAGTTTTATGTTGATGCCAACAGGTATGAATATGTTTCTAATTTTCAATGAAGTAGTATTCAAAAGTTCCTAGCTCTATTTTAATTACATAAATGCATCGAAAACCATCTTATAGTATTTGCTTCAGCTTTTTTATTTGGACGTGTTGCACGCTGACATATTGTGCCAAGAAGTTTGCTATATCTTATCAGTTTAGTATTTTTTCAATCAAGAAGAGGCTTCAGAGTTTAAGAACTGTATCTTTTTGGTTGATAACTCTTATCATCAATATTTTTGAAACTTGCACGACGTGCTTCCATGGAAGAAAAATTTGCCAATCATTCTTTCACGATGGCTCCTTCTCTGCAACATCTTGTTTCTTTTAGGCTACTATTTCCTATTCTATTGCCTTAAAGCGTTTCTTTTGCAACATGTGGTTCAATTGCTAGTTCATTATTCAAATAACTAAATATTTAAATATTATAATTAAATTATTTAATATTAAAAATTAAGTGTAAGGGACGACTGACCAAGGACCACGGGACGCATCTATTAAATGACTGACCACTTAGACGCACGCATACACGGTCCCTCCCTACTGCCCCTCTCAAAACATCATGCGTAGTAGAAATGCACCCACCTGCCGATTGTGGTTACACCGTGAAACAGCAAGGAACACTTTTGCAAGTGGCCAATGGAGGAAGGCGAATACGATCATCCACTCAATTGCAGACCCTCCTGGACATGACACGTAATAAAGCTACCTTTTGCAAGTGGCCGACCAAGGTGGGGTCAGAGATGCATTAAATTCCACCCCAAGTTGGAAACCCGTCGATACATCTCCTGCTTTACCATTCACTGCACATTCCTCGCAGATGATGAGCACCCAATTACCGACTTCGTTACACCCTCGGCGGTTGGAGCGCTTTAAAACAGGTGAGACAAAGAGGCTATAAAAGAGATGCGAGTAACAGGCAGATAGTCGTAACTGCTAAATTGGGAGGCAATCACTCTACAACGAGAGAGAAATATATGTTACCGTTTAATCTGCGCCAACATTTTCTCGGTCGATCTTTATCATCATCTTAATTTTTGTGTGGATCCCTGGACTGTATTCATAATAATGGCTATCATAGCAGCTGCTGCCTCCGCCTCCACCTCAACCTCTGAATCTGCGCATAACAATTACAGGTATGATTTTTTTTTAAATCATCGCGGGACAGATGTTAAAAAGACTTTCGCAAGCCATCTGTACCGCCGTCTTCTTTCCTATGGACTGCAAGTATTTCTCGACCAGCCGGAATTGCAGCACGGAGAAAAAATAGACCCTCAAATTGAAGGAGCTATAGCAACCGCTTCTGTCCAAGTGGCTATTTTTTCTCCTACATACGCAGAGTCCAGATGGTGTCTTGACGAGCTCTTCTTAATGTTGAAGTCGGGTGCCACTGTTATTCCAGTATTTTACAAAGTTAAGCCCTCTGATTTGCGATGGACGGCCAAGCCTAAAGACACCGATGGAGTGTATGCTCAAGGCCTGGAAATTTTGAGCCAGATGGGCAGGGATAGATTATATACTCAAGCCCTGAGGTTTCTGCGGTTGACGGGCAGGGTTAGAGTGTATGCTCAAGCCCTAATATTTCTCCGGTGGATAGGCAAAGATCGAGTGTATGCAGAAGGCCTTCTAAATTTTGAAAAAAAAGGGAGATACAACGAGGAAAAAATCGGGGGTTGGAGAAAAGCACTATATGAAGTTTCACATATAAGCGGGTTCGAGCTGGACGCCTGTAACGGGTTAGTACTATTCTCTCCTTCTCTGTATTAATTTAACTGAATTGATAAACAAAGCCTTAAATAGTTATGCTGTGCTGTTTATTTCGCCAATAACTAGTGATGAAGGCGAGCTCGTTGACCAGGTAGCGCGACAGGTGCAGAAAAAAGTTATAAAAACACCATTACATGTGGCCAAGCATCCAACTGGATTGGATGAAAAGCTGTTGGACTTTGAAAAAGCACTGTTATCGGAGCAGCAGCACAACAGAGGGGGACCCAACCTTGTGGGGATAGTAGGTCCTGGTGGGGTGGGGAAAACCACCCTGGCAAAATTATTCTTCAACACTAAGGGATCATATTACAAGCAGTCCTGTTTCTTGCCTGACGTCAGAGACGTTGCAGCTAGGCACCTCTTGCCATCCTGGCAGAGTAAGCTTTACAAAGATTTGACTAGATCAGATCGATCGATACATAGCATTGATGAAGGTATACCCATGTTCAAACATCTCTCTAGTTCTCAAGTTCTCATAATATTGGATGATGTGGATGATGTTGAGCAATTGGATGCATTATTTTCACCCTTGAAGGACGCTCTTCCTTCTGGTAGTTTAATTTTGATTACATCTCGCAATAAGGACGTTCTTAGAATATCTAGAGGGTTAGAAGAATCATCCATTTACAAGATGACAGGCTTGAATCTTGAACATTCTGAAAACTTTTTTGCTCCTATGCCTTCCACCAGCCTTATCCTGCTGCGGGGTATGAAGAATTGGTTGAAGAGTTTTTAAATGCGTGCCATGGATTGCCCTTGTCTCTGATAGTGATTGGGGCGCTACTTTATATGGGAAGGCCTGATCTGGACTATTGGGAAGCCCAATTGCGTAAACTGCGCAATGTACTTCTGGTTGATATAAAAAACAAGCTTAGAATTAGCTACGATAGTCTTGAGGAAGATGAGAAAGAAATATTATTAGATATTGCATGTTTTTTTATAGGAATAAAAAAGGATATAGCCATAAGAGTATGGAACGGATTTGACTGGGAAGGATCGCTAGGTCTTAGGACTCTCGAGAGAAAGTGTCTTGTAACACTGGACAGTGAAAACTGTATAAGAATGCATGATCACCTTCGAGACCTTGGCAGAGATTTGGCTGAGAAAGAACCCCCTGGATGTCCACGTCGTCTCTGGCGCTCAAATGGCAACCCTTTTTGTAATGTGCCTACTCAATCCACTATAAGTGTTTGAAGCTCTAGACATTATGTTGTTTTCTCAAATTTAAGCTTTGAAAATTGTGTTTTTAAGTTGTGATTCCTTGAAATTTGCAAAGATGCAATCTTGTTTCCAACCAATTTCCTGTAACAACTTAGGTGTGAGGCATTAGCATGGTTGAACATAAATCCGGGGGATCGTTTCAAAGTCATGTGGAGTTTACCAGTCGTATCGCTGATATGAGCAGGTTGCAACTATTGAGAGCTCCAGATAATTGCCTTGAAAGTTTATTCAAGGTAATGAAACACACAGATACAGAGCTTTTATGGCTTCGCTATGAGATATATGACGACCCCCTAGCATCGTGGATTTCAATAAACAATTCAGAGTCCTCCCTATCTTCGAGGATTCAATTAAAGAATCTAAGAGTCTTAGAAGTAGTAGAACTTGGAACCTTGGTCTGGCGGTACTGCGACCCGCCAGAACCGACCCCGACCTTGGGAACTTTGTGGAACATTGAAACTGAGGTAGATCTTATATAGTATGTGTTTTTTTTTCCAAAACATTTTAGGAAATATCTGGTCCTAGAATGTAGTGGTATAGTTTCTAAATAATCATATTAAAATTGTCATCGTGTAATGCAGGCACCACTCTAGTTGAGAGAGTTGAATATTCAGGTTGACCTTTTTCAGTTACCAAAGTCCATAGGGCAGTTGAAATATCTCGAACATATTGAACTACACAACTTCAAAGGAATTTTGCCCGAAGAGTTCTTTCATCTCCGCTCATTGAAGCACTTGAGACTCACGGCAGGTATGGAGTCGTTTCCTGACTCTTTGGGGAACTTCACAAATCTCCAACATATTGACTTGTATTCATGCAAGGATTTGCAAATGTTGCCGCCTTCCTTTGGAAATTTAACAAAACTCCAACATGTTAAACTGATATGGTGTGTGAAGTTGAGGGTTCTGCCAGACTCCTTCAAGAACTTGATTCGACTCAGACATCTCAATTTGACCAATTGCTCCAACTTGACGCTCTCTCGCGAAACACTGGGGAATATTAGCACGCTTGAAACGTTGAAATTTTCCGGGTGTCCCAAAATTGAAGTACTACCTCCCCAAGTCACACATCAGCGGTCCCTGGAAGAACTATTTTTGGAAGGTACATAGCTAAAAGAATTAGCTAGTGGCATTGGAGACCTAAGAAATTTGGAAATTCTGTCTCTATACGGCCCTTCATTGGAAACCTTGCCGCATTCATTTGGTAAGCTCACGAACTTAAAGAGACTGGAAATCTGCTTGGGAAAATTGAAATATTTTCCTGACTGGGTTGGCGGGTTGAAACAACTGACACACTTGTCAATACTTTCTTCCCCAATTTGTGAAGTGCCATTTGGCAGTGTGCAAAATGTGCAAGAAGGCCTCAGATTATTGTCCTCTTCTATTGACAACTGCATGCTTCGACTCATTCACTTAGACCTGTCAAAGACGAGAATCACTGAAATAGGGGAGGGACGCCATTACTTGGGCGCCCTCCATTCCACATCCGCAAACCACGTGGCCAGCACCACAGACGTTGTACGACACTTGCTAGCTCTGATCGTTGACGTGTTTTGGTGGGTGAGGGACTTAAATTCGATTTCCTGCTGTACTTCTAGGGTTTCACAATACCTGTTTTGCAACATGGGTTCCTCACCCTGTGCATTTATGTTCGAGGCGGGTTGTTGCTCAGAGAGCTCTGCCGGTGGCTGCGCACTGTGTCGCCAGCGCTGGTGCATGCCTGCTTCCCCTGTTGACCAGATGCTCGCGGTTTCTGTTGCTGTTCGAATGCCTTGTTGGTTCGTCACTCTTTCGTTGATGTTGCTCCTGCGACTGCCATAGCTTGCTCCTCCACTGTGAAATTTCCCTCCTCGACTGCTCAATGCTGTGGGGAGATGTTGACGGCTTCGTCCCCTCTACTGGTTTGCAGAAGTACCATGATTTTAAGGTAATTTTTCGTTTTCGAAGGTTTTTTCAAGGGTAATTTTTGCAGAAGTTGTGTTTCTTGCATTTTCAAGGGTTTTTACAGAGATTTTGGCTAATTTATGCTATTTTCGAGGGTTTTGCAGGGATTTCCAAACTGTGGCGGGCTCTGGCTGTCATTTCGCTCCTACATCGACGTTTTCCTCTGCATTTGGCGTGGCGTCTTCACCTCCTGGTAGGAAAATAATTCCTACCAGCCCACTGTTGTGTTTTTCAACACTTGAAAACATGTGTTTATGAACACTTCCAATCTACTTCGGTTCAATTTATCTCTTCTTCATCTTGTTTGTTCATGGCACTGGTTTTGGCACTGTTTTTTCTTCTTCCTATGTAGTTTAGGTTCTAGGGTTTTTGTGCACATGTGCCTTCCTCGATTTTGTGATATGCATGTGTATACCTCTATGTTTGTTGCAATACTTGGTTGTATGTATATTTTCCGAGATACTGGTAAATTTGTGTATGTGAAATACTTCGTTGTGTACGTGTATGTTTGCCGAGCTGAGATACTTGTATATCTATGTATGTTTGCTGAAATACTCGGGTGTGTATGTGAATGTTCGCCGAGCCGATATAGTCGTATATCTATGTATGTTGGTTGATGTTTGCTGAAATACTTCGTTAAAGGTGGGATTTCCGACATCATGTTAAAGGAATGGACAATGATAAGAGGGAAACTTCCCCTCAAATTTCTCACTGGTATAAAAATCGTCCGACTGGAAATCCCACCTCCACGGAAAACATTATGATCTCTCTCATTTACAGGACAGAATCTTACGAGGGGCAAAGGATGGAACCTGCTAGCTCATACTGTGGTCAATTCACTAGTGATTGTGAAAAGACTGGAAACTTAGATACGAAGCTTGTTATCAAGCAGGCTTGTTAGGGTTTTATATCTTTTGGATATTTCTGGAGTTTGTGATTCTATATCATTTGAAAGTGTTGAACTTATTTGGCATAAAAAAAATTAGAAATACCTAAGAATTTGTTGTAGAGGTTAATTGTTTGATCTCACTGCTATTATTCATATTTTGGGATATTGGGGAAATTTGAAATGGTTTGATACTATTCTGATTAACCAGTTAATTGTTTAACCTCATTACTACTACTGTTCCACATATTTTTAGATATTCTCCAAATCTACCCATACCTTATTTTTAGATATTCTCCAAATCTACCAATACCCTATTTTTAGATATTCTCGAAATCTACCCATACCATACCCACTTTCTCATTGCCTATTTGAATGGAATAAACTTTTATATTTTTCAGTTTATCCTGCTTTGAATAAAATAAGCTAAATTTTTGTTAAGAGATTCTTTTCCTGAACATTTTGTTCACATTCCAGCACCAAATGTCAAAATGATGATTCAAATTGTGGCATGGAGGGTTTTTATATACTTTCATATTAACCAGGTAAGGAAGGTTTTAATATCTTCTCATATTAACCAAATTTGAATAAAGTTGAAGTTATAGGAAAGTTAGGAAGACAAACCACTTTGTCCCTTACTGATCTCTAAGTTAGGAAGACAAACCACATCACATTTGACTAAGTTAAACCTTTTATTGCTTGTTTGAGTTCTCTGCATGTCATTCTTTCTTTTATAATTTCCAGGTTATCTTTTGTTCTGACTGATCTGAGTTGGGAATAAAAACCTTTATAAACCTAATTGATCTCCAAATTTTTTAAAACCAGCTGATCTCTGAGTTAGGAAGACAAAACACGTTACATTTGACTAAGTTAGACCTACTGATATGTGATTTCGGAATACAAACCACATCAAATTTGACTAAGCTAAACCTATGGATCTGTGAGTTGGGAATACAAACCACATCACATTTGACTAAGTTAAACCTTTTATTGCTGGTATGAATTCTTTGTTTTCCGTTCTTTCTTTTGCTAGTTTGTTTTTACCAACCTGCTTTTTCAATAAGGTGTAGGGGAATGGCAGGCAGTGTGATTGAACCACTGACACTGGAGTGTACTGTCTCTGGGATTTGTAATCTGCATGTTTAACTCTGTTTCTATTGCACTAACTGCTGCAGTTTTGGAATCGATTGTTTGAACTAACTGTTATTCATAACTGCTGTTCTAGAAACATGGGACTAATTGTCCATTCAACTTAATCTTAATCGTTTGAAACATGGTACTAATTGTGAATTGAACCTGGGACTAATTGTCCATTCAATTCAACTAAATCCATTCTAAAAATATGGGACTAATTGTCCATTCAACTTAATCTTACACGTTTAAAACATGGGACTAATTAATCGATTTTAGAAACATGGGACTAATTATCCATTCAAATTAATTGATTCTAAAAACATGGGATTAATTATCCATTCAACTTAATCTTACCTGTTTAAATTTATATGGGTTTTACAATTAGTCCTTGGCTACTATTAGTTATTTTGCTCTGTTGCATTTTCTGTTGCTACTAACTGTTATTCATAATTGTTGTTCTAGAAACATGGGACTAATTGTCCATTCAACTTAATCTTAATCGTTTGAAACATGGTACTAATTGTGAATTCAACCTGGGACTAATTATCCATTCAATTCAACTTAATCCATTCTAAAAATATGGGACTAATTGTCCCATATTAATCGATTTTAAAACATGGGACTAATTAATCGATTTTAGAAACATGGGACTAATTATCCATTCAACTTAATTGATTCTAAAAACATGGGATTAATTATCCATTCAAATTAATCTTACCTGTTTGAATGAGATTAATTAATCGATGGTACTAATTGTGAATTCAACCTGGGACTAATTGTCCATTCAATTCAACTTAATCCATTCTAAAAATATGGGACTAATTGTCCATTCAACTTAATCTTACACGTTTAAAACATGGGACTAATTAATCGATTTTAGAAACATGGGACTACTTATCCATTCAAATTAATTGATTCTAAAAACATGGGATTAATTATCCATTCAACTTAATCTTACTTGTTTGAATGGGATTAATTATCCATTCAACTTAATCTTACCTGTTTAAATTTATATGGGTTTTACAATTAGTCCTTGGCTACTATTAGTTTTTTTGCTCTATTGCATTTTCTGTTGCTACTAACTGTTATTCATAACTGTTGTTCTAGAAACATGGGACTAATTGTCCATTCAACTTAATCTTAATCGTTTGAAACATGGTACTAATTGTGAATTCAACCTGGGACTAATTGTTGTGGTTCTGTTATTTATGAATTATACTTAGTGTAGTAGAAATGAAATCTGAAGTATGAATTATGAATTATACTTAGTGTGGTAGAAAGGAAATCTGAGATCTATTAAGATATGAAAGTCCAAATCTCTAGTCCAATATTGAGAGTAGGGCGTCAAAAGTTCAAATCTCTAGTCCAAGTCCAAATCTCTAGTCCAAATCTGAGATCTATTAAGATATGAAAGTCCAATATACTTAAGTATGAATTTTGACGCCCTACTCTCCATAACTGTTGACGCCCTACTCTCCATAACTTGCAGCGTTTGACAAAGTAAATACTTTTTATCGTTCCATTTCGGGAATCCATGGCGCCATGGCGACTTGTACCAGGGATTTCTGAGATCCAAGTAAGACACTTAAAGTGTTTCTGGTAGAATAATTCGGTGTAGTGGGTAAACCCTGATTTTGATAGTGCGGCACTTGAATGTTTATGAGTTCTTGGAATAATGTTGTATTATTTGTAATGTTGTCCAATGTGTTGGACATGTTCCTGGATTCATTCTCATCAACTGTGCTTGCATTTATGTCAACCATATGAGTCAACCCTTGTTCCCTTTCAAGCATTTGTTGAGCCTTCCTTGCTTCCTTTTCCTGTCTTGAGATTTGTTTTTGTTGCTCCTTCTCTTGCCTTGCTCTCTCTCTTTCAAGCCTTTCATCTGCTCGACGTTGTGCTGCAATAGCCCTTGTTGCCTTCTTCTCCTTGGCTTGATCTTTTTTTTTATGTTTTAATTCCTGAATTTCCATTTTCTTATTTTCAGACTCAACAAGGAGCTTTATATAGTCTTCAGAGGTGAGTAACTGTGAACTTCGCCCCAAACGAAGACTACTGGCTATTCCTTGCTTCTTTTTCATTGACACTCTTTCTACTGGTAGCTTTAAGAACCGCCCAAGTAACTTCTCCCTCCCTCCCACCTGCATGTCATTACTTGGCACTTCAGTATCTATGGCACTTGATTGAACTATATTGTTCTCTTCATCTGCTGCCTCATTATGTCCTCCATCTTCTTCCATTGATCTATTGTCCACAAAAAAATGAACAATTTCACTATTCAATTTAGCCACTTGTGAAGGCATGTTCATGCTTTGTTCATTGGTTCTTGAGACACTATGGGCATTCAAATTAATCATGTTTTCTGCCAG